>JAUMHN010236613.1:0-20141 GCA_032360265.1 Heliamphora ciliata | reverse complement strand
CTAAACTGTGAACATAAAACTTATATTTTGCAAGAACCTAAAATCTGATCTTCTGTGTGTAAGCCATACTCTACACAGCAGATTAAACACTATACAGAATATTAGACATCCATGCATAACAAAGAAATAATATACATATATTACTCATAATGATTCTCATAAAATGAAAAATTAATTTCATTAAAATAAAATTAAATACTAAAAACATGATTTTTAGTATACGAACCCTAACACCTTCCACCAGGGGCATGGTCATTTGACCAACAATTGCATGAGGCTTCCGCATGAAATCCAATATCTGATGGATAACCAGGTAATTCACCCACCTACTATTGCTCAAAAGCCTAATTTAACCACAAATCCCTTGTCGAATCACGCAGCTTAGCAGAATGTGAATGTTGTTGAAGGAGGGGTAGAAGGTTTTGATCCCACAAAGTTTATAGTCCTCATGATAGAACCAAAGCCTATTGCAGAGTTGTCGTCTGGCCAAGATGTGGTGTTGATCAATGATGTTATCGAGGAACTTAAAGATGATGACTTTCATGGTTTCCCGATCTTCGTCGTTCATGAGGAAGAAGGGTTTCCTCCCCCCGATAGCGACAATGAAGAGATCAGACATCTATGGAAAGATTTGGCATGCCTCGAAGCATTGGATGATCTAGAAAAAGCTGGGATAGATATCAAGTGGCATATCCCAATCGTTCCGAGCGATGACACAGTGTGGGATGGAAAGGCAGCCTGGTATGGAGAAGCCGAGTCGAGTTCAAGAGTTGAAGAGATGAAGAAATAGATATCAGGAGTAGGAGAATCATCGAAGAAAAAAAAAGTTGTCGATTGTAAGAATGGACAGAAAGAGGAGACACCAGCCAGTAAGGAAATTGAGAAAAAGGAAAAACGAAAAGACAAAGAGAAGAATCTGCATCATGTGAATCTTTTGAGAACTGCGGGTCCTGTCCTGTCTTCAATCCTGCAGTGTATTTCATTCCTCTTTGCAAGCCTAATTCGAGAGCTCCTTTACCAAAGGGACCAGCCCTATGCTCCCTCGACGTGAACGAGATTTTGAATGAAGAAGAGAATAACTTATGGGAACTCGAGGAAGTGGAGCAGGAATTCATGGACACGTACTATGACAAAGGACAAGATATGTCAAAATGGCATCCGATCGTGGAGGAGCCGTATGACAATGGAGGTTCTTTAGAACCTTGGATCCCTTTACCACCATATGATTACGAGGATCCCTTTGACAGAGTATCATTACCTCTACTCTTTGAGATAGAGGCTAGCATCGATGAAGAATCCCATTAGTTTGCACAATACATGATGGGAATCAAAGAAGATCTTTGGAGAGTTAGGGGAGTTAGTGAAGAAGACAGTCGAGGAAAGATAAGTAAGGGGAGAAGGACATCTAGTAACCGAAGACAAGTGACCGACTAATTTGAAGGCTTGTGGCAGCCTGAAGAGCATGTAAAGCATCTAACGAGATGCGGGAGGCATTTTAAGCCCGCATAGCTAGAGAAGGGGAAATCGAGTACGGACCAAGAAGAACCAAGAAAGCAAGGGGAGAAACAGAACAACGAAGAAGCAGACATACTTTTGAAGCAACTCAAGAAGAAATAGACCAATGTAAGTATCTAGGGATTTCTGGTGGCATCCCACAAGCACCAACAGGCAGTCTTGAAGGCTCTCAACAGTACAAACTTTCTGATCGACGTCTCCCCTGACCAGTTGGTTGGAATGTTGATACCCGAAAGTAGTCTAATGTTATCGGCTTTAGTGACAAGGATTTCCCAATAGAAGGGTCGTCTCACAACAAGCCGTTGCATTTAACTGTCAAGTATTTGGGGAAATGGGTGTCAAACGTCTTAGTCAACAACGGTTCTGCTCTCAATGTGTGACCACCACGAACTGCTTACTGCTTAGGGTTAAAGACGTAAGATTTTAAGCTGACTGCGTAAGGAGTACGGGCCTACGATAACACTCGTGACAGTGGGACCGCCGAGTAGCAAGGTAGAATTTTATGTTCTCGACGTGCTAGCCTCATTCAATCTATTTCTAGGAAGGCCTTGGCTACATGACCCGTCGATTAGAGCAGTTCCGTTGATTCTGCACCAAAAATTGAAGCTAATCAAGGGAGGAATAGCTGTCACCATTCTGGGTGAAACTGGCTTGCCAACCTCGCTTAGTGACACTCCCACATTCCTTGAGATTCAACATGGGAGGAGGATCTCCTCCTAAATGGGTTTGACTTCGACGAGACTAAGGTTGTGTAAGTTTTGATGAATAATGAAGAAAACTATGTGAACCCCAAAGTCGTGGACATGATGAAAAGAATGTCCCATTTTCCAAGAATGGGACTAAGTAAGCACCTGCAAGGAGTTTCGAAACTAATTCCCGTGCACCACAATCACCATGGATACGGACTGGGGTACAAGCCAGAGTTGGAAGAATCAACGATGAGAAAGTATAGGCCGACATTGAACGGACACTGTATCAAGGAAGGGGATGATTTTCCTTACTGTGGGTTTCCCGAACCATGGATAGAGGAGAAGACTAATCAAAAGTTTCTAGGGATGAAAATCTTTTTCGACCACCAGTGGTCTAACAGTGAGGAAGAAGCAGAGATATGGCAGATGAGACTCACTGAAAAGTGCCAACAGACTGGGTTGCTCATTGCAAAGGGGGAGATTTGGTTCTTTCTTCAATGAAGAGATGGCCCGAGTGCATATAAGTAACAAAGAAGAAGAGGATGTGTTGATAATGGATACCGACACGCCTACAAATTACACTACGTTCATTATGGATGGTGCAAAAATACAAAAAAGTCAATTCCTTAAGTCTTTTCATATGCATGATGCAGAAAGTGAGTTGTAAATTCGATTGTGTTGAGTTCGTTTTAATCGAGTCTGTAACGGCTATGATGGCAAGTCTGCTAGGAATGCATCTGTTGGCATCCCGAGTCCTTCCCATTTCAAGTTCAAAATTCTAATCTCGGTTGAAATCAATGAAATGAATTGGGATTTTTCTTTCTTCGTTGTGCCTCAAATACCTAGTTTAAATTCTAAAATTTTTAATAAATTCGAGGAGGATATCCGCCAAGAATTAAAACTTTTAGTTGAAAAGGAAGAGAAAATGTGAGCTAAACCTGTAATGAAAGAAACTGTTTTAATAAATCTTAATAATAAAAGGATCCGTAGATAGTTCATGTTGGTTCTATGCTCTCTTCAGAAGAACGTGAGCAATTAACCTTTTTATAAAATAATTTAAAAGATGTTTTTTCATGATCCTACGAAAAATTTGCCCAGAATCAATCCTGACATCGTACAAACATCGAACCCATCAAATAGAAGCTCGAAAGAATCAGGCTGGACTAGGCTCTCGAGATTAAGGAGGAAGTCACCAAGCAGATAGATGCTAGATTTCTCATGATCAAGTGGGTTGATAACATCATCCCACTCCCACAGAAAGACGAAAGAATTCGAGTGTGTGTCGACTTCAGAGATCTTAACATGGATAGTTCTAAGGATGACTTCCCTCTCCCTCACGTAGAAGTGTTGGTAGATAATACCGCAAGGTTGTAGAATAAGTTCGCTGACGCTTTGGCTACTCTGGCATCAATGACAAACAACTGGCCGGAGTAACGATGAGACCCTTGGAAAAGAGATACACCCGCAATCAGTAATATCGTTGCTACCCAAGAAGTGAATGGTGGGTTTCTCTAGTACCACAACATTTGGAATTTCATCAAGAAGGGAGAGTATCCTAGTCGAGCCAGCAAGAAGGATCAAAAAGCTATCAAGAGACTTGCCGCATAGTTTGTGATCTATGGGGGAAGACTGTGACTGTACAAGAGGGGATATCTAGGGGATAATAAACTCTGCATTGACACGGAAGAAGGACACGAGTTGATAAGAGAAGTTCACAGAGGAGTTTGCGGACCTTACATGAGTGGGATGATGATGAAGATCATGTGCCAAGAATACTTTTAGACGACGATGGAAACGAATTGTCACCAATTCGTCCAAAGATGCCGAAAATGCCAAATCCATGCGAACCTCAACTGTGGCAATTTTTAGTTTGGGGAATCGACATGAAAGGGAAAGTTATGCCCAAAGCATCAAATGGACACGGGTTTATGAGGACGATGGAAACGGACTGTCACTAATTCGTCCGAAGATACCGAAAATGCCAAATCCACGCAAACCTCAACTGTGGCCATTTTTAGTTTGGGGAATCGATATAAAAGGGAAAGTTACGCCCAAAGCATCAAGTAGACACCAGTTTATCCTGGTAGCAATCGATCACTTCACAAAGTGGGTTGAAGCTGCCTCTTACTCAGTTCTAAAGGCCTCTTAAGTAGCCAGGTTCATCAAAGAAAATCTTATATGTCGATACGGAGTTCTGCACGAAATAATTTTCGATAATGGTTCTCACTTTTAAGGAGAAGTTTGAGGTCTCTTTGAGGAATATCAGGTTGTCAGTCGTAAGTCTTCACCATATAGACAGCAAACCAATGGAGCTGGGGAAGCCGCAAATAAGAATGTGAAGAAGATCCTATAGAAGGCGATAGAGGGCAGCAAGGACTGGCCAGAAAAGCTACCATTTACACTTTGGGGATACCGAACGTCGATCAAGACTTCCACTGGAGCGACGTCGTATGCTTTGGTTTACAGAATAGAAGCAGTTTTACCCATAGAATTGGAGATCCCGTCTCTAAGAATAATAGCTGAAAGCAGCATTCCCGAGTCAGAATGGAAAATGAACAGATTCGAAGAGTTACTCTTGTTTGACGAAAGGAAGCTTAGAGCGTTATTTCATATTCAAGGGTATCAGAAGAGAATAACTCAGGCATTTAATAAGAAGGTTAAGCCTCAAAATTTAAAAGAAGGTGATTTAGTTCGCAGCCTTGATCTTTGATCTAAGGGACAAGTTCAAACCTAATCGGGCCTGATCTTATCTTATCAAAACCCTGATGTCAAAAGAAGCCGCTATTCTTATGGATCTAGGTGGGAATTTCTTTTTTACGCCAATCAACTCGGATCATCTTAAAAAGTTTTATCCCTGAGATAAAAATAAAAATAAAGAGAAAAGCTCGCAGGGTTAAAAACCGAAAAGGTGGCCTAGGCAAAAGTTAGAGCAGCCCGCAAAGCCGAAAATCCGGAAGAGAGACCTTAGTAAAAGTTAGGGCAATGAAAAGGAGAGTGTTAATACCTGAGTGTAACCCATGCCTTGAACTACGTTATGGCCTGATTCTTTTCTTTGGGATACGTAGGCAGCTTCTATCAAAAGTTCGGCCCAAACCTTTGTTTGGAGCTCTCCTCTGTAATCATATTTCAAGTAGTTGATCAATGCAAAAACTTACTTTAAGTTTTTTTTATAAATTAGTTATACTGCAAAAACAAAAATCTAAGGAATAGTTTCAAAAATCATCACAAACTAAAAGCGGAGAAACTTTCATTAATAAGTTTTACTGATTCAGTTTGATTCTATAAATAAGAGAGGCTCGCAAGTCCTCATCCTAAAAAGCTAAAAAAAGAAGAGAAATCAAACAAAATATTAAAGTACAACGAAGTAAAGTCAAGTCCTTCGCCTCTTTTCGTTTCCTCCCTGTCTTGTACTGTGCTCTAATTCTGTCCCAAGCTAAGCCTAGTAGTCCTCAGAAAAACCTACTGTTAAACACTCTGTTGACCAGAATCCACAGTCGAGAAGGCCAAGCCCGTTGGTACTGATCCAAGAAAGGGACTTGATGTGCAGAACTGTACAAATGACTCACAGCAGTGTCAAGTCTGATTTCAGTATACCCAAATTGACGAAGAATGCGATATGAATGATAGAAAGTGGCCAGCTTTAAGCCGACCAACAAAACCCCTGAGTGACCCACAGGGACAATGGTCATGAGAGTTATCTTCAACCAGAGGTATTACCAGGAAATGTCCTCCCTAGTCCTTCCAAGCAGCTTCAGGAAGTAGAGGTGGTAAGATCGATGATTGACGAATAACTTCACGTTGTAGGTATCGGACACGGGTTTCTCTAACAGATTCACCTTCTTCATCAGCCAAACTTGAGAGAAATAAAGGAAAATGAGAGCTGAGCGAAAATATAGAAAAAAGAGAGTTGAGTGGGAAAAGATAGAGGGAAACACAGAAAAATGAGAGCTGAGTGAAAAAAATAGAGAGAAATACAGAAAAGGAGAGCTGGGTGGAAAAAGATAGAGAGAAACACATATAAAGAAAAGCTGAGCAGAAAGATAGAGAGGAATACAGAAAAAAGAGAATTGAGTGAATACCTATAGTAGTAAAGCACTGCCCACAAAGCAAGGGGCAACCTCAGTATGGACCGCATCAAGGCTAAGGAACGTGTCGGTAAGGAAAATAGTGCATTTAGACCGAAGTTGAGAAAGTTCTTATGCTCAACTGGAGAGAAGTCGCCCATCCAAGTCAACAGGGAGTTGTTATAAGAGTGGGCCATGAAGAAAGCAAGAAAAGTGAAAAGATATGTAGAGCAATGGGGTCTGAAACAGTTGCCCCCTTTATAGATCCAGAAAAGGGGAGACAACAAAATCAGCCTTGATTTTTGCGCCATAAAGCTCCGCCATCAAACATCACGGCCATGAACTCCAATATTCTGGGCCACCACTTTCAAACATCATGGCCGCGAGATTTTTCCTCACGACTGCAACCTTTTTCCTGCAGAAATCACTTAACAGCACTTCCCTTTCTTGCTGGCATCCTTGACAGAAACTTGTAAGCAACTCGCAACACAAAAATGGGCTCGCAGGGCAAGTATTCAACTCACAAACATACATCATGCATAATAAAAGATCCGAGTGATCGAAAACATGTTTTCATATGTATAAAAAAAGAACAAAGGCAATCATCCACAATGACCATAATGTAATATAAAGGCACGAAGGCCTGTCTCAATCAAAATAATTGTGTATACATGTGCAGTGCATCAAGTGAATCAACGGGCATGCAGGCTCAAGTAAAGAAATAAGCACACAAGCCTCCATGCACTAGAAATAAAAGAGAAAAGAAAAGAAGAAGGAAGCAGCAAGGGTCGTCATTTGCGCCAAGTCCTCTTTCCCTCTCTTCCAAAACCCTAGTTATGTGCAAAGCGTTATCTTGGTTCTAAGTTTGGGAGATGATCCTTAGATTTTTCCCAAGTCCTAGAGGACTAGACATCCCTCTTTTTCTTTTTTGGGTAATTAACATCCCTCTTTTTCAAGCCCTAGAAAACTAGGCATACCTCTTTTACAAGCCCTAGAGGACTAGGCATACCCATTTTCTATGCTCTAGAGGACTAGGTATTCCTCTTTTCCAAGCCCTAGAGGACAAAGCATCCATTTGTTTCCAAACCTTAGAGGACTAGGCATCTCCCTCTTCTAAAACTCTAATCACATGCGAAGTGTCGTCTAGGACTTAAGTTCATGAGACGATTCTTAGGTTTTTCCAAACTCTAGAGGACTAGGAATACCTTTTTCCCAAGCCCTAAGGGACTATGAATCCCTATTTTTCAAGCCTTAGAGGACTAAGCATCCCTCTTTTCCAAGCCCTAGAGAACTAGGCTTCCCTCTTTTCCAAGCTCTAGAGGACTAGGCATATCTTTTTTTCAAGCCCTAGATGACTAAGCATACCTCTTTTCTAAGTCCTAGAGGACTAGACATCCCACTTTTCCAAGCCCTAGATAACTAGGCGTACCTTTTCCTAAGCCTTAGAAGACTAGGCATACCTCTTTCCCAAGCCATAGAGGACTAGGCATACCTCTTTTTCAAGCTTTAGAGGACTAGGCATCCCTCTTTGTCAAGCCCTAAAGGACTAGACGTTCCTCTTTTCTAATCCCTAGAGGACTAGGCATCCCTCTTTCCCAATCCCTAGAGCACTAGGCATACATTTTTTTCAAGCCTAAGAAGATTAAGCACACCTCTTTTCTAAGCCTTAGAGGACTAGACATCCCTCTCTAGCAAGCCCTAGAGGACTAGGCATACATTTTTTCCAAGTCTTAGACGACAAGGCATCGCTCTTTTCCATGCCCTAGAGGACTAGGCATACATTTTTTCCAAGTCCGAGACGACAAGGCATCGCTCTTTTCCATGCCCTAGAAGACTAGGCATTCCTTTTTCCCAAGCTCTAGAGGACTAGGTATATCTCTTTTCTATGCCCTAGAGGACTAGGCATACCTCTTTTCCAAGCCCTAGAGGACTAGACATCTCTCTCTTCTAAAATCCTAATCACATGCAAAGCGTCGTCTAGGACCTAAGTTCATGAGACGATTCTTAGGTTTTTCCAAGCTCTAGAGGACTAGGCATACCTTTTTCCCAAGCCCTAGAGGACTAAGAATCCCTCTTTTTCAAGCCTTAGAGGGCTAAGCATCCCTCTTTTCCAAGCCCTAGAGGACTAGGTAGAACTCTTTCCCAAGCTCTAGAGGACTAGGCATACCTTTTTTTCAAGCCCAAGAGGACTAAGCATACCTCTTTTCTAAGCCCTATAGGATTAGGCATCCCTCTTTCCCAAGCCCTAGAGGACTAGGAATACCTTTTCTTAAGCCCTAGAAGACTAGGCATACATCTTTCCCAAGCCATAGATGATTAGGCATACCTCTTTTTCAAGCCTAAATGGCCTAGGCATACCACTTTTTTAAGCCCTAGAGGGCTAGGCATCCCTCTTTTCTAAGCCCTAGAGGACAGGCATCTCTCTTTCCCAAGCCCTAAAGAACTAGGCATACCATTTTTCTATGCCCTAGAGGACTAAGCATACCTCTTTTCTAAGCCCTAGAGGACTAGGTATCCCTCTTTCCCAAGCACCAGAGGACTAAGCATACCTTTTTCGCAAGCATTAAAGAATTAGGCCTAGTCTTCTCTCTTTCCCAAACCCTAGAGGACTAGGCATACCATTTTTCCAAGCCTTTGAGGACTAGGCATACCTCTTTTCCAAGCTCTAAAGGACTAGGCATCCCTCTTATCCTAAGCCCTAGAGGACTAGGTATACCTCTTTTCCAAGCCTTAGAGGACTAGGCATCCGTCTTTTTCAAGCCTTAGAAGACTTGACATACCTCTTTTCCAAGCCCCAAAGGACTAGGCATACCTTTTTTCGAAGCCCTAGAGGACTAAGCATACCTTTTTTCTAAGCCCTAGAGGACTAGACATCCCACTTTCCCATGCTGTAGAGGATAAGGCATACCTTTTTCCCAAGCACTAGAGGACTATGCATACCTCTTTCCCAAGTCCTAAAGGACTAGGCATCTCTCTTTTTCAAACCCTAGAGGACTAGGCATACCTTTCTTCTATGCCCTAGAAGACTAAGCATACCTCTTTTCTAAGCCCTAGAAGACTAGGAATCCCTCATTCCCAAGCCCTAGAGGTCTAAGCATATCTTTTTCCCAAGCCCTAGAGGACTAGGCATACCTCTTTTTTAAGCCTTAGAGGGCTAGGCATCCCTCTTTTTCAAGCCCTAGAGGACTAGGCATCCCTCTTTCCCAATCCCTAGAGGACTAGGCATACATTTTTCCAAGCCTTAGAGGACTAAGCATTCCTCTTTTCTAAGCCATAGAGGACTAGACATCCCTTTGTCGCACGCTTTAGAGGACTAGGCATACCTTTTTTCCAAACCTTAGAGGACTAGGCATACCTTTTTTGCAAGCTCTAGAGGACTAGGTATATCTCTTTTCTATGCCCTAGAGGACTAGGCTTACCTCTTTCCAAGCCCTAGAAGACTAGGCATACCTTTTTTCTAATCCCTAGGCATCTCTCTTTTCCAAGCCATAGAGCACTAGGCATCCATTTTTTCCCAAGCCTTAGAGGACTAGGCATCTCTCTCTTCTAAGAGCTTAGTCATATGTTAAGCGTCGTCTAGGTCCTAAGTTCATGAGACAATTCTTAGGTTTTCCAAACTCTTTTGTTTTAAGCACCCTAAGCCTTGCTTCTCAGGCGCCGTCGTGGAGTCCTTAAAGCTTTTGGATTGTTGTTTATTTCTTCAGGTCCTAACTCGACCTTTAGAAGTTCCTATATTTTGCATTTTTCCTGCCTGCTTCATAAGATATCTATCATGCATCATGATTGACTTGTTCGCATCATATGCATTACCCTACAAACTACGATCGTTCTGATCCCTTACAACGGGGGTACATAGGAAGCTCGATTGAAATTTAGGTTTGACCATACTTTTTCTGCATGTTTTGTTGTGCCTAAGATTGTCAGCTTGTTCGATCAGTTTGTCTCTAGAGTTTTGACATTAACTTGTACCACGAGTTGTTGCAAACTCTGTCAAAAAAGGGACAACTGTAAACACCCCAATCTGACTAAGCCGAATCTTAGACACCCATCTCGAATGTGCTCCAATGGCGAAAGTATGAGAATCATGCTCAAAGATACTACCAAGCAGGCAAGATCACGAATATGGCTCAAAACCCTAAAACACCTTTCAGGCCATGACATTCTCATTCTCACGGCCGCCACCTTTTTGAAAACTCTAGAACAGGCCGTGTCCTTGCTCTCATGGCCATAACCTTTTTGAAAACCCTAAAACCAAGCTGTGACTTTTTTTGTCATGGCAATCTCTTTTTATACAGGTTGCGACTTTTGAAAGTAGCGTTCGTCCTTTTCACCACCATAAAGGTAGCGGTTGTCACTATATAAAAGCAAAAAGGTAGTGACCGTCAATATTGCCCCTTTTTGGACAGGTGACAGCATCCCAGAAGGGGTCTATATTGCTCGCCTTGCCTATAAATAGACGTCATTTTTCACAGAAACCAAAAAGGAAGAACACCTAGAGGCCCAAATTCTGTTAAAATACTTTCCCATTCGATATTCTCCAATATATCGTATACTTTCCAAGCCTCGATCGTGTTCTTGCTTGCCTCAGAGAAGCTCTTGGAGTACATATATTGGCTTGGAGATATCATATTCTCTCCACCGAGGGGTCATTCGAGGTGGATATTTACACGAGGTAACCTTAGGATACCATGGCTCTTCTTAAACTCTCATCTTCTTCCCCCGAGGGTGTCGTGGATAAGGTTTCCATTGTTTTATTGCTTATTTATCATTCATTTCAATTTAAGCATTTGTTTTCTTCAAGTTTTCATTACTAGCAGTATGTTCATAGTCCTCTATTTCATATATTTACATTTGTTTACATTCTATTTCGATGCTCACAAGCACACTGAACACATCAAAAGCTTTATGAGGTTCTGAAACATGACGATCGCGATCTTCTTATGTCACGGCCGTATATTGTTAAATCCACAGTCACAGTTGTGTCCTTTTTATAAGCACCAGTACATTTATGCCTCTTTATATGCATAGCCGACAACATCCTATTTTCACAGCCGTGACATTATATGCAAAAATCGTTTTTCAAAACTCTCTGCTATATGTTTATTTCAAGGTTATTTATCCTTTTAGTGCTCTATTTAGCACTTTCTTCTTTCTATACCTCTGTTCATCTTTCCGTTGGGTAATGAATGGCAGATCTGGCCTAGACCAAATGGGTTATGGTCTCCATCCTACATACCTTCATATCTGTATGTTCTGAGGTTATGTAAATATCACGGCCGTCTCTTTTGCCTTCATATTTGTTACGGCCACAATATCCTTTTTGTTACGGCCGTGAGGTTTTGTTAGGCCAGTAGCATGAAAATGTGTTTTAAGCATTCTGTTATTCATTTTTTTATCTCCTTTACATTCTGTTTAGAGTTATTGTTTGTATAAAGGATGAAGGATGGTGGATCTAACCTAATACCAATAGGTTATAGTCTCTGTCCTGCATATCCTATTCATTCGAGCCTATTTTAAGCCTTGTGCCATGTTTATATCCTTTCTGTACCTTGAAAAACCATGACCATGACTTTTATTTGTCATGGCTATGAGATTGTTTCTTTATCTTCTTTGTGGTAACCTTATGTTGGTCACAGCCACGTGTTTTATGACTATTTTTGCCACGGCCAGAACATTGGTTGCTACAACCGCGAGTTTTGTGCATGTCCAATAGCTTAAATATGACGTTGTAGGCCCTTCTATTTCTTCTGTACAGCATGTTCATAGCATGTTAGGAACAGAAACATTGATGCATGACCCTTAAACCTTTATTTGTTCGTTTTATTGCTTATTCGCATGTTTTTTTCTTTTCTTTCCTTAAACGATGTGTGGCATATCTAAAAATAACAACTAAGTTGCATGACCCTAGAAATCATAGTTAGGATTTTGTTTCATTAATTGCTTTTGTCTGAACTTTCTTTAACCCCCCGTTCTGTATATGTTACCTTTAAAAAGTTTACAACAAAAATCAATATTGACAAAGTAGAGGCCAACCTCATGGTTGAGCGAAAATGGTGCATAACACCTTCCCTTTTCGTACCCTATCCGTCGAACCCTCTTTTTCTCTGGTTACACTTTTAAAAGACTTGCAGCCTTTTTTCATTTTTCTTGATTTTTCTCAAAAATTAAATGGTGACTCCATTTTAAAAACATACTCGGATATCTTAGATTTTCTTGTTTAAAAAAGAAAAAGGACATTTTTCTAAAAATAATAGATATTTGATGCACCGTCCCCTCCAAAAAACAAATACCTGCACCTTGCGAACCCATTTTTGTGTTTGCAAGTTTCTTACAGGTTCCTGGCAAGTATGCTAGCAAGAAAGGGAAGTGCTGTCAAAACTTTTCTGTAGAAAAATTTTACAGCCCAGAGGAAAAATCTCACGGCCATTATGTTTGAAAGTGGCGGTCTAGAGGATTGGAGTTTATGGCTGTGATGTTTAATGGTAAAGTTTTTGGCATGAAAATAAAGGTTGTTTCTGTGGTCTCCCCTTTTCTGGCTCTATAAAGGGGGCAACTGTTCCAGACCCCACTGCTCTGCATATCTTTGCAATTTTCTTTCTTTCTTTATGGCCGACTCTTATAACAACTCCCTATTGGCTTGGACAGGCAACTTCTCTCCGGTTGAGCACAAAAACTTTCTCAACTTTGGTTTAGATGCGCTATTCTCTTTGCGAACGAAGAGGATTGATTGACATCTTTTGCGAGGAGCAACCCAGCTGTGGGACCCCGAGGTACATGTATTTAGTTTCGGATACGAGGAGCTGTGTTCGATGGTGGAGGGCTTTTCTACCATTCTCGAGATTTCGGGCCAAGAGGAGGTTATAGTTACCACCCCTTTCTCGAGTCCCAAGGATAGGTTGGTGCAACTCTACTGCTATTCTAGATGCGAGGCTTCTCTCATTATTCCATGATGGGTCCTTTGATGTGGCCTGGATCATAGACCACCTTGGGCCTCGGGGGTCTCTTGGCGACTTATCTTTCTAGCTTCAGCGTCGCTATGCCTTTTGCATCTGACTTCTAGCTTGCTTTTTCTTGGGTCCTTTGGATGGATAGGCTAGCTCTTCTTTAGTGGATGTGGCTCATCAGATCCATGAGGGTCGGGATCCTATTCTGTTAGTCCTTGTCGAGACACTCCTTGGCCTTGATGCAAACCATACTAAGGGTGCCCCTTGCTTTGTGGGTAGTGCTTTATTGCTACAGGTATTCACTCGATTCTCCTTTTTCTGTATTCCTCTCTATCTTTTCGCTCAGCTTTCTTTATTCTGTGTTACTCTCTATCTTTTCCCACTCAACTCTCCTTTTTTCGCTCAGCTCTCCTTTTTTTTGTTTCTCTCTATCTTTTTCCACTTAGCTCTCCTTTTTCTGTATTTCTGCTTAGCTCTCATTTTCTTTTATTTCTCTCAAGTTTGGCTGATGGAGAAGGGGAATTTGTTAGAGAAACCCGTGTCCGATAGCTACAGCGTGAAGTTATTCGTTCATCATCGATCTTACCACCTCTACTCCACTAAAGCTACTTGGAAGGACTGGGGAGGACATTTCCTGGCAATGCCCCTGGTTGAAGATAACTCTCATGGCCACTGTCACTGTGGGTCACTCGGGGGTTCTGTTGGTCGGCTTAAAGCTAGCCACTTTCTATCATCCCTATCGCATTCTTCATCAATTTGGGTATACTCAGATCAGACCTGACACTGCTGTGAGTCATCTGTATAATTTGTCAGGGTTGTATACTAAAAATTATGAATTTTATTTGGTTTTAGTATTTAATTTTATTTTTAATAAAACTACTTTTTCATTTTATGATAATCTTAATAAGCAATAAATGCAATATCATTTCTTTAATGTTATGTATGGTTGTCCTTTATTTTTTACGGTATTTAATCTGGTGTGTAAAGTATTGCTTGTTAGAGGCAAGACTGCTAAGATCTATGTTTTTATAAACAATTAACAAAAAAAATTAACTGGACAGGCAAAAGCCAAAACGGGCTCTAGATAAAACTTTTGATGATGAATGATCAAAATAAAACTCGTGCATCCGAAGTTAAATTAGAAGAATATCTTTTTATAAGTCGAATCTTCAACTACGATTTGAATCCGAGTTGAAACTCCTGTCAGATCTTCTATTGTATTCCCTTATGCGATTCCTAGATATAGTGTGGGCTATAATCCTCTGAGAACTCGTGCTGGCAGAACCAGGACAACTTTAGTCTTAGAAGATAAGTTATGAAATTGGTTCAGCCTACCCACATATTTATAGGGCTACAGTAGGGACCTAGGGAGTAATTATGAGTAAGACTTCCAGTGGAACACAGACACGTATTAGAGATTTCTGCAATTAAGCAAACCTCATAGCGGTATCTACAATTATGGAAAACTAGTAGTGATTTCTGCAATTTTCATAAAACACTGAATTACAGTTCACACCATTAAATAACTATAATTACACTCTGACCCATAATCTCAAAACCATGTAGCATTGAGCTCTTGTTATTAAATGCTTACCATTTTTTCCCACGTTAAGATTTTCGATACATACCAATTAAATTTAATTACTGACAATTTAATTTAATCGGCATCTTAATATTCCTTAAGTCCTTCCGCTTAACTTATTTGACCGCCAGATAATCAAATCCACCTGCAGGGTTTAGCCCGGTCAAAACTTATAAGCTTTCTTAAGGGGGTATCATCAATCCCGATCTTTTGGGACGTGAATTCTGTCAATAATTAATATTTGCCATATAAATAATACCGTTATTCCACTCACCGGGAATATAGACCCATATAAGATCGCACCCTCTAATGAATCAAAACAATGAATATTAAATATATGTAAATCAGTACTTATTTTAGAATTAAGAGAATAAGCACTGTTCATAATAACCTTGGGGTGTGAATTAATTTATATAGTTAGTATAAAATTAATTACCCTAAATGTCTCGTTCAATACACACAAAATGTACTAACACAGAGATTCGGAACAATAGACGATACTATTATCTATTTCCTGTGATCAAGACAGGCCTACTAAAACTCTGTGCTACAGTTGTATGAATGGTATGTCCATTTCTATCTAAACTGTAAATATAAAACTTATATTCTACAGGAATCTAAAATCTGATCTTCTGTGTGTAAGCCGTACTCTACACACCAGATTAAATACTATACAGAATATCGGACATTCATGCATAACATTAAAGAAATGATACACATACATTACTCATAAAGATTATTATAAAATGAAAAATTAATTTTATTATTAAAATACAATAAAATACTAAAAATATAGTTTTCAGTATACTAACTCTAATAATCTCCCTCTTATACTCAAAACCATGTTGCCATACATTTGACTCCCATACCCTCTACATGACTATCAAAATTCTTAGCCGATAAACTCTTTGTAAAGACTCTGCAAAGTTGTCTCCTAATGCAAGTTCTATATCTATCTACAAATCTGAGTCTACGTACCTTAGAGGTACTATACTGTCTGCCTGGTAAATCAACATATAATTCTTAATCATTTTTAGGTACTTGATTATATTCTTTACCGCAGTCCAATGCTTTTGCCCTAGGTTAAGCTGATATCTGCTAACCATGCCAATGGCAAAGCAGATGTCGGGTCTAGTGCAAACCATAGCATACCTAAGGCTTCCTACTATCGAAGCATAAGGAACCACCTTCATCTTTTCTATCTCATTAGGTATCTTAGGACACTGATTCTTGGATAGAGTGATTCCATACCTGGAAGGAAGAAACCCTTTCTTAGAATCCTGCATGCTAAAACGAGTAAGGATATATTGATATATTTTGCTTGTGATAAGCCCAACATCCTTTGTTTTCCATCTCGCATAAGCTTGATCCCAAGGAAATGATTGGCTTCTCCTAAGTTCTTCATATCAAACTGTCCAGATAAACATACTTTAACCATATATAATGCCCCAACATCGTTTTCGATGAGCAAGATATCGTCTACATAAAATACTAAGAAGATTACCATGCTTCCGTCACACTTTTTGTACACACAGGACTCATTTGGATTTTGATCAAAACCATAAGACTTAATGGCTTGATCAAACCGAGTGTTCCAAGACCTCGATGCCTACTTAAGTTCATAAATGGATCTCTTAAGCTTACACAACATGTGTTCCTGACCCTTTGCAATGAATCCATCTGGTTGTATCATATAGATACACTCATCACGACTTTTGTTAAGGAAAGTTGTTTTGACGTCCATTTGCCAGATTTTGTAATCGAAATGAGCGGCAATAGTGAGAGAATTCGGATAGACTTAAGTATGGCTATCGGCAAAAAGGTTTTCTCATAATCGATCCCTTCTTTCTGAGTGAACCCTTTGGCAACAAAATTAGCTTTGAAGGTTTCAACCTTTCCGTCTGCTCCTCTCTTCCTCTTGTAGATTCACTTGTATCCATGGATTTTATCCCTTAGGGTGGTTCTACAAGTTCCTAGACCTGAATGGAATACATAGATTCTATCTCTGAATTCATAGTTCTTTGCCAAAGATCTACATCTTTGTCTTGAAGTGGTTCATTGTAGTTACAGGGCTCGGTATCTAGTTCTGTCGGGATCCTGTCAAAAGACTCTCCCAAGAACATATACCGGTCAGGTTGATGAACAGCCCTCCCACTACGACGATGGACTACCTGTATCTATGAACTAGCAGTAACCCTCTATGCGGAATTAGAACCCTGTGCATCAGCACCATCTTCTTGATTTGCACATGTTCCAATAATCCTCCCACTACGACGAGGTAATGGAATATCAGTGACTTGGTCTTTCGTTCTATTGGTATTTTCTCTCAGATCTTCCAGAACAATTTTGCTATTGGGTCTGTGGTCCATAATATAATCATCTTCCAAGAATTGAGTATTGGTGCTAATAATGACTTTCTAATCCTTAGAATTATAAAATAGACCACCCTTCATTCCCTTAGGATACCCCACAAAGAACCAGACTTCTATTCTCGATTCTAACTTATCCACGTTCCCTTTCAGCACAAGTGTTGGATACCTTCAAATCCGAATGTGTTTTTAACTAGGCTTACGCCCGGTCCATAATTCTATGGGCATATAAGGTACTGACTTAGAAGGTACCATGTTCAGAATGTAAGCCGCTATCTCTAAAGCGAGCCCCTAAAACGAATCGGGTAAATCTGAATAACTCATCATTGATCTTACCATCGCCATAAGAGTCCTACTCCTTCTTTCTGCTACACTATTCTGCTGCAGAGTGCCAGGTGCAGTCAATCAGGATGTAATCCCCTCTGATAACAAGTAGTCCTTAAACTCTCCAAAGAGGTATTTCCCACCACGGTCGAATCGTAGTAATTTGATACTTTTACCTGGACGCTTCTCCATCTCTGCCTTGAATTCTTTGAATTTTTCAAAGCATTCAGACTTACGGTGCATTAGGTAAATGTATCCATACCTTGAGTAGTCATTAATGAAACTGTTGAAGTACTCAAAGCTACCTCTAGCTCAGATTGTCATAGGATCACACACATCAGAATGAACCAGCTCCAACGGTTCTTTAGCTACAGCCTTTGGCCAAAAAGGGCCTCTTAGTCATTTTACTTTCTAAGCAAGATTCACAAAGTAGAAGTACCTCCACTTCCAATGAACTCAAAAGTCCATCTGCTACCAGTTTGTTTATTGCTTTTAGATTAATATGAACTAAGCGTAAGTGCCAAAAAAACGTTTGCTTCAACAAAGAAGGAAACTTTTTCTTATATGGTAGATTAGATGTGTTATTCATTTTAGTTAGTTGCAGTGTAGGAGAGATTGGAGTAATAATATAACGATCATCCACCAATGTACCAGAACAGATTACCTGATTATTACCCTTAATAACTACAGAGTTATTAAAATAAACCAAATATCCATCTTTAGCCAATCCAAAAATGGAAACTAAGTTCCTTCTAATGGCAAGTACATAAAGATAATCTCTCAATGTTAAAATTCGATCTCTACCAAAACTAAGAGTGACATCTCGTACTACAACTTCTGTTACCTTTATATTATTGCCCATATGTAGGTGAATCTCCTCATCACTAAGTTGTCAAATTTTCTAGAACCCCTGTAATGAATTGCAGACATGATTAGTGGCTCTCATATCTACACACCAGGTAGCGGTAGATAACACCGCTAAATATGTTTTCACAACTAGTGAATGAAAATTACCCTGTTTGTTCTGCCTTTTGAGAAATACTGAACATAACTTTTTTCAGTGTCGGGTCTAGTTGCAGTGAAAATATCTACCTTTTGGCGTTTTCACACCAGTTCGTGGCCCACTAACTACCCTGGAAATCGTGTCTCCTTATTTCTGAACTTTTTTCATCTTCATGTCTTTCAACCCAGAGGAATAACCTTTTTCAGAAACAAACACATTTTTTGGTATTGAAATAATACAATTTATAGTTAAAATTATATCCAAGTTACATTTTCAGTGAACAAAATTCGATCCCGTTACTTTATTTTCTTTGAGTATTAAAACAAGTGGGTTGAAAGCCATTTTAATCATGAGAATCACATAATTAAAAAAAATCGTTAATTATGATGAGAAAAATTTTGAATTTATTTTAATTTGGTTCCTTCTAGCATTTTAAAATTAATTCGCCAGCAGTCTGGTAACCTGAGAATTGCATGCCTCAATGAGAGGACATTTACTATCCTTTATAAAACCAGACAGGCTAATTCCTTTTAATTTAATTATTTAGGCAATTGACCCTGCCAAGTAAAATTAAATAGCTAGCATAGCTTCGGTTCAGTATATAATAGCACTGATTCAGATGAAGAGGATACTATTATATATAGTTTAGTGTTAACCATCACCTAATCCCAAATCAATCGCTTCGCAATGAACCCTTTAGTTGGAGAAGTAATCCATACTAGCAATTATCTAGAATTATCCTTAAAGGAGATTTATACTTGCGATACCGCAATTAATCTTCCATTAGGGAGGAAGGCTTTACTGCCGACACGTAGGGTTTAATTGCATCGCTTACAAACTGGTGATGGAGACCACGGAATTTATCTGTGAATAAATTCCCTCTCCTACTTAGATTTTTAAAATATTTTCAGGGTTATAAAATTCGTTTAATTAAAATAAATTTATTAATTTCAAAAAATCACACGATCTGAAAGAATCAAATATCTTTTTGTGTACATAATTCTAAAGATTTTGGTTTATCAAACTATCTTTTCGTGTTCAAATGCGTAACAAATAAAATTTAATAAATGCACAGTTTCTCCTTCAGCTTCTCAGCTAAGGCATTGATAAAGGCATTTATTTATTTTATTTTTTATTTCACATTTTCAAAAAATAATAATTTGTCTCGATTAAATATTTTTTTATTTAATTAATTCAAAAAGCGAAATTAATTCTCACATTTTTTCAAGATATCTGATTTTTAAAAAAATTATTTTAAACATGACATTTTATAAAAAATAAAATATCTAAAGTTTTTCATTTAATAACATTAAATAATTAAAAAAAATTATTTTCTATTACAAAATATTTTAAATAAAATCGAATTTCTGAAATAATTAAATTAACAGGATAAATAAAACAGATATACAATTATCCACACACACACACACATACAGATATATATATATATATATATATATATATATATATATATATAAACACGATATACATATTTCCCAGTTTTATTATCCAAATGAAACGCTGAAGCGTTTCAGCCTCCTAAAGAGGATAAGCTGTAATAATCCTCTTTTATCTCTGATTTTTGTGTCCTGAGTGCATCAGGCTTCCCTGATACTATCTGATATATTAATATATATCATACCAGTCTCGT
>JAUMHN010236504.1:0-20142 GCA_032360265.1 Heliamphora ciliata | reverse complement strand
GGAGAAAACAGAGGCTTGTTTTCATAGAATCTTCTTGAAGCTTGTAAAGGCTTTGAATACGCCCGTAAGTATTCTGAAATAGTGAAAATACTCAACGGAGATCTTGAGGAGTGGACGTAGGCTAAGATCAAGCCGAACCACTATAAATCGCTGGTGTCTATTTCTTTATCTCTATCCCTCATCATATGATATTTGCTTGATCTCTCTTTTGCATATATAGTGTCTTGCAATATTAAAGAAAGGGGCTTTCTGAAAAAAAAAAAAATTTGTTTAAATCTCTTTTATTGATAAAGAAACCCAATTCACCCCCCCTTTTGGGTTGCCTAAACCTATCACCTTTGTATATGTTTCATGTTTTGATGTAACATGTTATAAAGTATATGTATTTCTTTTGGCTGTGGGCCGATGTATGCATGATTTATGCTTTCGAGAGAACAATGGGTTGGTTGTTATTTTTTGTAGTTCTTACTACGTTTTTCGTTGCTTGATTCAACAGTTTACAAAAAGGAATTTTCAAATGATTTTTGCTTCATTTAAATTCTTGTACTTTGAGAAAGATTTTGGAACGACTTAAGTTTCTTTTAAAAAGAAAATATTTTTTTATCCAAACTATGTATCTTGTTTTAAAGGATTGGCTTTTGGGGCCGTAACCGTAGTCCTTTGAGCTGCTCTTTTAAATCAAATAAACTCTCGGTAGTGCAGTTTACAAAGGTTTTAGCCTCGTTTGGGCTTTCATCCCTTTTGCTTCTGAGGTTTTAGTGGTAGTTTGTGGGCTTTTCGCGTAACCCGGAGTTTGGGGCGTAACAGTAACTTTGTAAAGACCTTTCCAGTTCAGCCCGAGCTTCCCATAAACAGGGTCTTTCATATGACCGAGGACTTTTCTTAGGACCAGATCTCCCTTGCCGAACTCACGATGTCTGACCTTTTTGTTGTATCCTCTGGCCAGAGTTTATTGGTAGGATGCCAATTTAATGGCTGTCATTACCTTTCGCTCCTGGGCTAGGTCTAGGTCCATGACCAAGGCTAGTGCATTTAGCTCGGACGTACTGACTTATATTCGGATTTTTAGTAATTTGACTTCTAGAGGTATCACTGCCGCTACTCCATAAGCTAGGGAAAATGGGGAATGGGGTCTCCCATGTGGGCCTCCTTGAGGTTGTTCGATATGTCCATAACACTGAGGTGAGTTTCTCCACCCATCTCCCCTTGGCAACTTCTAAACTCTTATTGAGCCCATCGATGATGGTTTTATTTGTGGCCTCTGCTTTTCGTTGCTTTGTGGATAGGCCAGGATAAAGAAGTAATTCTTGATTCCTAAGCCAGTGTAGAAGCTTTTGAATACTGAACTGTCGAATTAAGTGTCGTTGTCAGAAATGATTGCTCGGGGTATGCCGAATCGAGTAATAATATTCTTCCATGTGAACCTTTTGACATTAACGTCTCTGATGTTGGCTAAAGTTTTTGCCTCAACCCATTTAATAAAATAGTCTGTGGCAACAAGAACGTACTTTCTGTTCCTTATGGCCCTTGGAAAGGAGCCTATTATGTCAAATCCTCACTGTGCAAAGGGCTATGGCCTGGTCAATGGTGAAAGGTCTTTGGTGAGCACATGTCTATTCGGATTAAACCTTTGGCACTTTTTGCATTTCTGGACGTACTGCTCCACGTCTTTCTGCATGTAGGGCCACCAATAGTCTTGAGAGATTGCTCGGTGGGCTAGGGACCTCCCGTCTGTATGGTTGTCACAAATCCCTCCGTAGATTTTCAAACAAAAGATCTTGAACTTTGTTCGGATGCACACAAAAAGGTAGGGCCTGTGAGGGACTTCTTATAAAGATCCCCCGAACTCGAGATCCAAAATCGGCCTGTCTTTCTTCGTATCCCCGAGCTTCCTTTTGGTCGGATGGGAGCTCACCTTTGGTCAAGTAGTTCCTTATGGGATCCATCCAGCTCGGTCCCCACTCCGAGCAGAAGGCCTACTTCTTTTCGTTGGCAATCGTGCTTGGGATCTGGAGGATTTCCATGGTAATTACTCTCTTTTCTTTGGAGTTTACTGCTGATGCGAGGCATGCCAAAGAATCTGCATGGTTGTTTTCCTTGAATGAGAGTTGGATAATCTCATAATATGGGATGCCCTTGGCTAACTGTTGAGCTAGTCGAACATATGCCTGCATTCTGTCATCCCTAACTATAAACTCCCCCTTGAACTGGTTAACAATTAGTTGTGAATCACAATAAATATTGACCTTCTAGGCTCTCAACTTTTTGACATCACGAAGTCCGACAAAGAGGGCTTCGTATTCCGCCTCATTGTTTGTGGCTTGAAAGTCAAGCCGAACTGCTCTTTCCATGAGGACTCCTTCAGGGTAATAGAGTACCACACTTGGTCCTGCTCCCTTGTTACTGGAGGAGTCCTCTACGTACAATCTCTGCACTGCTTCTGACGCATCCTTCTTTAAGTCTTCTTCTCGCGAGACCTGTTCGGTGAACAGTCCATCTTTCCCAGCTGAGCTCTTTTATTGGCTGAATTTGACGATGAAATTGGCCAAAACTTGACCTTTAATGAGTGTCCTAGGGGAGAATGATATGCCATTCTCCCCATACTCCACAGCCCACCTCGTTATTCTTCCCAAGAAATCTGCTTTTCGAAATAATGCTTGAAGTGGGTATTCGGTGATTACCTTTATTGAATGAGCTCTGAAGTAGTGAATTTCTTGATGTGGTGACAAGAGCCAAGGCCAATTTTTTCTAGGAGAAAAATATATTATTTCTCGATCAAGGAGAACTTTGCTCACATAGTAGATTGACCTTTGAATTTTGTCTTTTATCTTCAAAAGAGCAGCACTGACAACTCAGGTTGACACTGCGAGGTATAGAAATAGTGTTTCACCACTACTCGACATCGTTAGTAATGGTGAGGATGAGAGATAGTGCTTCAGTTCAGTGAGGGCTTGTTCACTCTCTTCATCCCAAATGAACTGATTCGTGCTCTTCACAGTTTTGAAGAATGGATAACACCGATCATAAGCTCGGCTAATGAAACGGTTGAGTGTTGCTGCCATCCTGCTGAGCTTCTCTACTTTGTTTAAATTCTGAGGGCTTTTTAGGTTCTGGATTGCTGCGATTGTTCAGGGTTTACTTCAATCCTCTTATGAGTTACTAAAAAGCTTAGGAACTTCTCAGAACTTACACCAAAGGCATACTTGGAAGCGTTGAGCCTCAGTTTGCATGCTTTGAGAATTTCAAACGTCTTTTTTAGATCGTCCAGGTGCTTGTTTGGACACTTGGTTTTCACCACCATATCATCAATACAGACTTCCTTGGTACCGCCGATCAATTCCCCAAACATCTTAGTGGCAAATCTTTGATAGGTAGCACCTGCATTCTTTTGCCCGAATTGCATCACCCGATAACAATATATTCCCCGAGGAGTTATGAAAGTTTTTTTCTCCATATCTGGGGGGTACATTACTATCTGGTGGTACCCTCTGTATGCATCAAGGAAGCTCATCCTCTCATGCCCTGCCGTTGAATTGACAAGCTGGTCTATTCGGGGGAAAGGGAAGCAATTCTTTGGGCAAGCCTTGTTCAGGTTAGTAAAATCAACGCACACATGCCACTTATCATTCTTTTTATTGACAACCATTGTATTAGCTAACCAGCTCGGGTAATGAATCTCCTTGACTGCATCTGCCTCTTTTAAGCGCTATACCTCCTCAATTACTACTGTTGCGTGATGTGGGGTAGACTTCCTGGGCTTTTGCATCACTGGCTTCCTTAGGGGATCTACGTTCATTTAGTGGCTGATTACTTCGGGGTCTATCCATGGCATCTCGTAGGGTGTCCACGCAAAGGCCTCCCTAGGTCTCCTCTTGTTCCGGCATACTCGTCCCAAGCAAGAAGTACTGATCTGGATCCTCCAGAAAGTTGCAGACCTTTTTCAAATCTTCGACTACCTTATCTTCGACTGTTCAGCTATAGTCGTAGATGGTAGGTTCGTCATCCACCTCGATGGTTTTTACCTCGGGATACTGTTATCTGTCTTTCACCGTGGCTATGAAGCACTGCCTTGTTGTGTGCTGATCTCCCTTGATCTCAACTACCTCCTCCGCCATATGAAACTTGAGGGATTTATGGTAGGTTGAGGGGACAACACCGGGGTTGTGTATCCAAGTCCTTCTTACTATAGCATTATAAGTAAAAAGTTGATTGACAACTAAGAACTTAGTATTTACTGTCGCAAGCCGTGCCTTTACTTGTACAGTTATTCTTCTCACTAACCATACTAGGTCTAAGCCAATGCCAATTAGCGAAGTCATACACTTCTTGAGCACTAAGTCCTTCAACCCAAGCTTTTGAAAGAGACTGTAGTACATGATATCCACTAAACTTTCCTGATCCACCAGAACTCTTATTACATCGTAGTTAGCAATGCATAAAGTTAGTACTAGGGCGTCGTTGTGGGGGTGTTGTACTCCTACAAAGTCTTCATCTGAAAAGACAACCCCCTGAACTTGGCCTTGGCTGAGGCCTTCCTCTGTTCTTCAGCGCTTGCCCTCATCCACCTTCATCGTGTGGACTAGGGCCCTGGCCTGATGCCGAACAACGACTGGGGTGATTGGCTCTACAACTATGGATCATCTTGACTACCCCGAGAGGGGCAACCCTTTGTTCGGGTCTTTGATCTTGAGCTTATGGTGCTTCTCCTTGAGCAGTCTTTTCAGTATCAATGAACTTTAGGAGGTGCCTTGCTCGGACCAAATCCTCAAAATGCTTTTTGAATGTTCAACATTCTCCAGTCAGATGGCAATGATCTCGGTGGTAGTAACACTTTCTCTTCGGATTTCATTTGTTCGAATCGCCAATCAACTTGGGCGGCCATTGAAAATAGGGTTTGTCTTTTATTTGGTCTAAGAGTTTATGTAGAGGCTCTTTGAACACCGTTTGTAGGACTTTGTAAGCTGTTGACTCCTTTTTCTCTTGGGAGTCCTTCTTGGACTTCCAGTCCTTTCGCCATTTATCCTACCTTCTGGTTGCTTGACTGATGCCATGCTCTGTTCGGCTTGACTTATATCCTCTTCAACTTTGGCATGTTGTTCGATTTTTGTCATCAATTTGGACATGATGGATAAGGCCTTCTTGGTGAGGGACTGCCTTAGACGGCTCTGTGGAGAAAGACCGAGCTTAAATGAGGCCACGACCAACTGCTCACTACAGTCTTCTATCTCATTGTACACCTCCCAATAACGTTGAGCATACTCCCGAATAGTCTCACCCTCATTCTTCTGAAGGGCGAGTAACGTGTCAAAGCTTTTCGACTGTCTACTATTTGTAATGAACTGAGCAGTGCAAGATTCAGTTAACTGCTGCCAATTGATTACCGATAGGGGTGCCAGCTTATGGAACCAACTGGGGGCTGTCTTTCTCTAACTGGATGGAACACGCGACAAATAAGAGCATTGTTCCCACTTCAGAGGGCCACTGCTTGCCTATAATGGCAAATATGGCTTACTGGATCTGTCTTGCCATCATACATCTCAAACTTTGGTACGGGGAACTTACGTAGTGGATCTGCATTCTCAATTACTTCGGCTAGGGGCGAAACCGATATTTATTCTAAAGCTTTTCTCGCCACATCTTGTGCTGTTCGGCCAGCGCCATGCTGCATTCTGAAGTTCATCCTTTTCTCCAACTACAACCGGAGGTCTTGATTCGGGTCTAGTTTGGCTGGACCTACCCTTTGGGGGTTTGGCCAAGTAGACTCTGCCCCAATGGTTACAGTTTGCCTAGAACTTCTTAGACTCTCCTCGGGTGTTTTGCGTCGTTGCCTTTGAGGATGACTCAAGTTATAAGATTCTGGGCTTTGTTCGATTTCTTCTAGTTCGGGACTTTCTCTTTGCCTTACACGTGGATCCCTCTGGGTTTCTTGCCTTTAAACTCTTTGCCTGACTTCTTCGATTTTTCTTTCGCGCTGCTCCATTCTCTCTTCAAGATCATCAATGATCTTGTCACGTCGAGCTAGCCTCTCCTCCAGTCTCTCTCTCTCTTGAAGAGGGAGGAGAAGGCCGTTCTCCTTTGGAGCTCGTGATAGAATAGCATAATTGCCTCCCATTATGTGAGGCATCGTCCCTGCGCTTTCAAATCTCTGACGGGACCCTGGGCACCCTCGGTCGTTTTGGAATGACTGGTATTGATATTTGAGGGACACCTTCTTGCCCCATATGTGGCTTCTAGTGAATCCAGTAGGAGTCTGGTTCATGGTTCCGTTGGTCAGAGATTATCGTTCCCACAGACGGCGCCAAATTGTGCGCATTATAAACTGGATGGCACAAACAGTACCAATCGAATTGGGTCAACCCTGATGATCTCGAACAAAACTATAAACTGAACTCCTCGTAGTCGAACTCACTGGATGATGCACGTGGTGTTTTCGAACTCCTCCAAGATGAAGAACACTGTTAGTGCTTTCTGGCCTAGTTTGACTGAAAAACACTCCGACGTTCAAGTTAGATTTCTCTCTGAGAGGTTTCTAATCAAGAATTGGGTTTTTAATTGCGTACCTAGGGGTATAGAGTGCCTCTTTTTATATAATGGTCAAAATCATGGAGGTTGAGTCATCTTAGGATTCTACCTCTTATCCCTTATCCCTAAATTATCATGGATTATGCCTTATCGTTTGGCGGTTTTGTTTACCTTTGGGAGCTAATTCCTTATTTTTCGAATTGCCGTTGCGAGATTGAGATCTCCCTGGGTTATCTCTTAACCCAGGGCTTATTCATAACCCAGGGCTTACTGAATATGGTTGACCGTATTGTAGGCTACCCCTTCCTAAGGTGGCCCAAGTTTACTATGGACTGAATTGATAATGAGCCGACCCTTTAAGGCAGTCTTAGGCATGTTTGCTTTAGGCTGGGTCCCAAGTTCGTGATTTTATCCATCCTCACAACAGTAATATGGACTATGAACCATTGGACCTATGCCTGTGTTTGGCATGACTTTTAAGTCAAGTTTTTTGATTTTTTCTGCTAAAAAAAGTTACTCAGTTTGGGTTAACGAAAAAAAGTCAAGCTTTTACCACTTTTCTTTTTTACAAAAAAGTTACAATTTGACATTTATTTTTTTACAAAAAAAAAAAAATCAAAAAATTAAAAAAAGCTAGTCCAAACAGATGCTACGTCTGACTCTAAGCTTTTCTTTACTATTTAAAAAAAAAAAACCGAACACGTATCAAGGAGAAGGTATTTTTGACTCAAATCGTTCCTTTCCTTCATCCAATTTCCATGTCTATTTTGATTTGAAACGCTACCAGTCTACCACTTCCTCTTCCCTACAGATTCCTCACCCGCCGCGTCTCACTTTTATACACTTTTCTTAGTAGGGCTTTGATACTTCGGTTTTGAGACTTCTTTCTGACTCTCTGTTCGAGGGTTCAATTTCCTCTTATCCAAGCTTATCGCCATTTTCCACTCAAAATGAGGTAAACAATTGTCTTCTCGTTTTTGTTTTACTCTCTAGCGACTCAAATTAATTGATTTTCTTCACAGTTTCACCATTTTTTTAGAACATCTTTGAATAGACTCGGAAGTTCATTGTTGTCTATTATTTTTTTCCATCAGTTGATGTGAAACTGTGACCGCCCTTTTGTAACTGATTCTGATGCCAGAATTCAAACAACGGAGGCAGAAATGTAGTGACTTGAAAGGATTGAATGATTCTATTTTGTTGTTTGTCTCATTTGAAAGCAGAGCATGTTTTTTATTCGTTATTTTTTATTTTTCAATAAGTTGAACTTATTATATGCTTTGGGTGTAACAAAAAACAGTTTCTTAAGCCCAATTTAGACCAGGCATTAGGCCCTGTTTGGGATATTTTTTGAGTTTTTGAAACTTTTTTCCTTATTTTTGTCTTTTTTTTAATTTTCTTACATTTTGGCTAATTTTTTTTATTTTTCCGGATTGTCTAAACTTTGATCAAAAGATGAAAAAGTTCTCCAAAGATGAAAATACGTTAACATAAAACTTTATTTATTAGCTTATTTTTTTTCGGTACTTTTTTCTATATTTTGGTCAAAAAAATTTATTTTTTCGGTTCGTCTCGATCAGAGGAATTAAAAATTAATAATAGCTTGACCAAACAATGAAAAAATTTACTAAAAATGAAAATAAGCAAAATAAAATAAGCAAATAAGCCACTATCCGAAACGGGGCTTTGATGTCCACCGTGTATGGCATCAGTGCAGACAAACAGAGGCAAAAATATCCATTTGTAACCATGCAATATACATCCATTTTTGTGAAATTAGTTTTGAAACTATTGGATCATTCTCATGGAGAGAGGCCTACCATCGGCAAAAACTGAAAGGTTTTGGCACCTATCTATATTGTCAAGGACACTATTATGGTTAAGTAGCTCAAAAATCACTTAGACTAGCGGTCAAGTCGAGTTATTTGTAGCTTAGTGACTAGAATTATACAGGAGGGGCCGCTGCTGATTTGACTTATGCAATGATGTAGTCGCCATCCGGAAGTTCTTTGGGCTCAGCGCTCTGACAAGGTTTACCTGACCATTGCTTTACCTGATGCAAAGGATATTTCTGTGAAATGTGAGCCTCAGGGGTTATTTAGTTTCTCTGCCACGGGTGTCCAAGGGGAATCATTTGACTTCAGTTTGGAACTTTATGGAAAAATAGTGGCTGAGGTGAGCTCCTGAATATCAATTTGACATCTATGCATCTGTGTTTGTGTGCATGTGTTTATGTCTGACTGTAGATTAAAGAAGCTTCAAGTTAAAGATAGAGGTGAGGTGTTCTACCCATTGTTAATTTTCTTATGCTGATATAGTGGTGAATTATGGTACTTTTTTTTTTTTTCCTTTTTTAGTTTTTCCTTTGTTCTGTAAAAGAAGTACCTTATTGTACTTCTGTAGATAAGTTGTGTTTACATGAAAAGGAATGAGATGTTAAACATCTATGCCTTTGACACTGATGCCTTGTAAAAAATTAAAAATATAAGGACTTACTAGATAGTTAGTCGAATTAACATGAGATTACTTTTGAACCGGCCTCTATAAACCTCATTAAGTACCAGGAAGCAACAAATAAACTTCTTCCTTCAACTGCTATTTACATTGAAGTGAGTAACAAACTCATGATTACACTACTGATATGCTAAAGGTGCAGAGCAAACTGTTAATCACTTCTTTTGCACATCTTTACAGATTACTACGATTACTATTGTTTGCCCATCTATCTATGAGCAGAGCAGTAAAAAGCTAATTACTGCTAAACCTAGTTTGAGATCACTAAAAAACTCTAGCTTTTCTTTTGCGCTTTTTTAGGAGAAGGTGTGGTCTAAAAACCTTGTCCTGTTTGGGATGCCATTTTTTTTCCAAATGTCATACATTTGGAAGCTTTTACCAAGAGGTTTTTGGTTCAATGGAGTTATAAAAATAGTAGAGAGAAAACATCACAACGTAGACTTATAGTAGTAGATATTCACTTTATAGGATAATATAAAGTGAGAAGAGATATTAGAATCCTATGAACTAGATGGTGGAATCTTAAAGGTGAGAAATTAAAAATTTTTAAAGACAACATGTGTAAAGAAGTAAGGTGGGATTTAGAAGAAGATACAAATACTATTTAAAGTACAATGGCAGAATATATTAAAAGAATATCAAAAGAGGTTCTTGGAGAGTAAAAAAGAAAATACTTTATAATTAAGGAAACTTGGTGGTGGAATGACGAATACCAAGCCATAGTAAAAGTAAAAAAAGAATGTTTTAAAAGGTGGCAAAAGAATAGAAGTGAGGACAATTTTAGAAGTTATAAACAAGCTTGTAAGGTCGTTAAGATAATCGTTAGAGATGCGACATTGAAAACTTGTAATGATTTTTATACTAAATTAGATAGTGAAAAAGAAGAAAAGAACATACAAAACCTCGCTAAGTGGAGAGAAAGGAAAACAAGAGATTTTACTAAAGTTAAATGTATAAAAAGCGAGGATTCAAGGTGTTAGTAAAGGACAAGGAGATTAAGGAAAGGTGGAAAACCTATTATGAGAAATTATTAAACAAAAAACACGTGGAAAGATTTGAAGGAGAGGAATCTGATAACTCGAATGAAACTAAAGAATATAAGTTTCATTGCAGAATAAGAAAGTTCGAAGTGGAAACTGCAATAAAGAGAATGAAATCAGGAAACGTTTTAGGATCAGATGGTATCTCTGTGGAGGTGTGGAAATGCCTAGGCGAAATGGGAGTGTCTTACTTAACAAAGTTAATTAATAAAATTATAATTACTAAAAAAATGCTCGAAACGTTGAGAAAGAGTATTCTAATACCTATATATAAAAATAAAAGAGATATTCAAAATTGTAATAACTATAGACGCATTAAGTTGATGGGTCATACGATGAAGTTATGAAAAAGAGTGATTAAACATCGTCTAAGGCTAACAACAACAGTGTCAAATAATCAATTTGGTTTTATGCCTGGTAGATCATGAAAGCAATCTACTTACTAAGGAGATTAATAGATAAGTATAGAGCAAAGAAGCGAGATCTTCATAGCGTTTTTATAGTCTTAGAAAAAGTTTATCATAGAGTGCCTAGAAATATCATATGGTGGGCGTTGAAGAGAAATGGTGTGACAAAGGGTTACATTAATGTAATATGAGACATGTATGATGGAGCCGTCGCGACAATTAAATTACGTGCAGGAGACACAAGTGAGTTCCTGATTACAATAGGATTATACCAAGAATCGGCTTTGAGTTCTTATCTCTTTTCCTTAGTTATGGATGAATTCACTAGACATATTCAGGATGAGGTCTCATGGCATATATTGTTTGCTGATGATATTGCATTAGTAGTTGAGATTAGGAGTGGGGTTAACGCTAAGTTAGAAATGTGGAGGGAAGCTTTAGAATCAAAAAAGTTTCGAGTAATAGGGAAAAAATTTAAATATATGGAATATAATTTTAGTAGTAATAGGAGTATTAATGGTGCAAAAGTAAAGATTCAAAACCAAGAGGTACCTAAGAGTGAATATTTTTGTTATCTAGGTTCGATTATTAATAAAGATGGAAAGATTACAAATAATATAGCCCATAGAATGAAAATTAGTTGGCTCAAGTAGATGAGTGCTTCTAGAGTTTTATGTGATGGACGAATATCTACAAGATTAAAAGAAAATTTTTATAAGATAGCTATTAGACCAGCGATTCTATACGGGACAAAATGTTGGGCTATTAAGAAAAATTACATAAATAAAATGAGTGTTGCGAAAATGAGAATGTTAAGGTGGATGCGTGGTAAGATTAGAAAAGATAAAATTAAGAATGAAAAGATTAGTAGAATGATAGGGGTTGCACCAATTGAGGACAAGTTTAGAGAAAATAGATTAAGGTGGTTTGAACACATATAACGTAGATCAGTTGATGCAGTAGTAAAAAAAAAATGACAAGATCATGAGTAATGAAAACACTAGGGGAGGGATAAATCTAAATTAACATGGGATGCTATATTAAAAAAAGATATGAATATATTAAAACTAACTGAAAATATGGCTCTTAACAGAGTAGAATGACGTAAAGGATTTATATAGTCGATCCCAATTGATTGAGATAAAGGCTTAGTTTGGTTTGGTATGTTGTACCAGATTATGAACAATGTTGATGGTAGTCTTATTGTCACACTTTAACTTCATATGTCTATCACCCTCCATTCCCAAATCTTTTAGTGGCACTTGGAACCACACAAATTCACAAATGCCGTGAGCTATAGCTTTATATTCGGCCTTGGCATTTGATCTAGCCACTACTATCTGTTTTTTACTTCGTCAAGTAGCCAGATTCCCTCCAACAAAAGTATAATAACCCAACGTAGACCGCCTATTATCAATAGAACCAATTTAGTCTACTTCCATGAAAACTTCTACTTTTAGATGGTCATGATTAAAGAACAAAGTTTCTTTCTCGGGAGAAGACTTGAGGTATCTCAAAATACAGTAAATAGTGTCAAGATGTACAGTATGAGGATCATGCATGAACTGCTTGACAACCATGACAACATATATAATATCAAGTCTACTATGAGATAAGTATATTAATCTCCCCACAAGTTTCTGAAATCTTCTTTCGTCGACAAGCTCTCTATCACCACTACTAAGGCTATGATTAGGCTCAGTAGGCAAATCTGCTGGTCAACAACCCATCATGTCTGTCTTCTCTAGGAGGTCAAGGATAGACTTTGTTTGGAAATAAAGATGCCCTCTTTTGATTTGACAACTTCAATCCCACGAAAATATCGTAATGCCATCATATCTTTCATCTCACACTCTTTAGTTAGATGTGCCTTGAGATGAGAAACCTCCTTTGCATCATTGTATCTTATCAACATACACAATAAGAATTGTGATCTTATCTTTACCTTACTTAATAAAATGGTATGATCTGCATTTAATTGTCTATATTTAAATTTTAGCATAGTCTAGAAAAATTTGTCAAACCAGCCCCTAGGAAACTACTTTAGCTCATATAGTGCCTTCTTCAATTTATAGACCTTCCTTTTAATTGCATGGAATGAAAAAAACCTGGTAGTACATCCATATACACCTATTCCTCTAACTCCCCATGGTGGAACTCATTTTTTAGTTTCAACTATTGGAGAGGCTAGTCTAGATTAATAGCATAGGAAAGGAGCACACGAACGTGGTTCATCTTTGCTACAAGAGCAACGGTCTCCTAATAGTCAATACTATAAGTCCAGGTAAAGCCCTTAGTAACCTGTCTGGCCTTGAATCTCTCAATTGACCCATCTGCATTTTTGTTTAATATGAACACTCATTTACAACCTACTGGTTTCTTCCCTTCTGGACGAGAAAATAACTCTTAGGTGCCATTCTGTTAGCCCAAGGGCTTTTTATTTTGATGATTTTTATAATTTATTTTTTAAAAATAAATGGATTTAAATGGATAATATTTTATATTTTCAAAATGAATATGTTAACTCATTTTGAACAAATGTTTTGACACCTTAGCCAAAAGAAATGACTTACCTTTCAAAAGGATTAAAACACTTAAGTATTCTAAAAAAAGAATATTTTGTATTGAACCAAATTGAAAAATAAGTCGAACACTTTTAAGGCAAGGTATACTTGAAACTCATCAAGTGTGTCAACCCTTTTGAACAAATGATTTGACACCCTAACAGGTTTATGAAGTTATATTTCAAGTATCAAACGTTAGTGTCGACACAAATAAGTTTTGTGTCAACACAAAAGAGCTGTAGCTCTAATGGACTCAAAATGAGTCGACACAAATTATATTTGTGTCGACACAAAAGTGCTTCACACTTTTGGTATCCGGAAATTTGAGTTGACACAAATGAAAATTGTGTCGACACAAAACTACCGAGACCACCTACAGATTTTGAGGTTTCGACATCAATTGAAGATGAGTCGACACAAAAGTCCCGAGCCTGCCTGAAGAATTTTGGTGTCGACCCCAAAGTCCAAATGTGTCGACACAAAAGAATCGAGGCTTCCTGCAGAATTTAGTGTTGACACAAAAGGCAAGTTAAGTCGACACAAAGCGGCTCCTCCGGATGCTAAAGTTTTAAACGAGTTGACACTAGATCTAAATGTGTCGACACCATGATGTTGGTAAGGTAGTGTGCAGAAATTGTGTTGACCCTTCAGAAAATTTGTGTCGACCCAACCATTTGAGGGATTCTGCCCTAGACATTTTGTGTCGACGCCAAAGGCATTTGTGTCGACACCTGCGACGGAAATTCAAACTCGCGGCAGATCTCAACGGTTGGATTTTTAGCATTTATTGCTTTCACCTACCTCCAACGGTCATGAATGTACAAAAACTTATATAAGGAGTAACTTCTCAGCATTTAAAAAGAATTAGAGACATACATTTACTGTTTTATTGATTGAATCAAACTCAGAAATCTCAAGCTCTCATTTATTGCTGAATCTCTAGCTCTTGTTCCTTATCTCTCTTTACTTTCTCATTTATTGTAAATCATTTCTGTATAGAGAGTGAGTGTTTTCTCATTAATACTCTTCATTTATTGTATTCAAGGGTGAGTCACCCTTTATCTTTTGAGTGAGCGAGTAAATCTCATCAAAGAAGAGTTCAAGAGAGATTAGAAGAAAACATGTGCTTGTTTCATAGGATCTTCTTAAAACTGTTTTAGGCTTGTGAATGTGCCCGTAAATATTCAGCTTATTCAAGCGAAATCTTGAAAATTGTAAAGACTTAGAATGCGCCTGTGAAGCATTCTGTATAGTGAAAATACTCAAGGGAGAACTTGAGAAGTGGACGTAGGTTTGGAAGAAACCGAACCACTATAAAATTCTTGGTGTCCGGTTCTATCTCTCTATCCCTATTCTTTTAATTTTTGCATTGCTTCAATATTTGATTATCTTGCTTTATTTGTTTGCAATATTAAAAGATTTTCGAAAAGGTTTTTAAATTGTTATTTATTTTTTAAAGACTCAATTCACCCCCCTCTTGGGTTGTCTAATTTTAACACATTCTTTATTAGAGTTATCATCTCCTCAACCATAACCTCTTTTCACTTAGGATTTGCAATAGCTTTCCTCTAACCGTGCAGAATTGAAATAGAGGATGGAGAAGAGATAAAGGCACAATATGGAGAAGATGAGAAGTTATATGAAACAAATTGCAATATAAGATGCTCCGTACACTTCTTAATTCTTTTTCTAAGAGCAATAGGTAGATCACAATTATCAAGAGATTTATTACTAGATCGATTAGTAGAAGATTCTGAAACTAGAGACAGTGATAGCAACTACAAGGTGGTAGCGACACGCAAGTAGTTTGATAGTTCTGACGTTGAGAATAAGTCGGCAACTATCCAATCATCCACCAACGACTTGCTCTTTTTCCCTCTCACTATTCTTTCTCCCCCTCACTAAGGAGGTCTCTTTGAGTAAAATTAGGAAAAAAATATCCCTGGACACTTTTGAACATGTTTATCTGACGTCAACATCTCTTTAATTCTATGTGCTTCCTGACGTTTGAGACAAACAAAAAAAAGACTCGGTTTCCCAGAAGGTAACATCCATACTAACAAATTTAGTGACATGCATAGTGAAGAGGAGAGTGCGCAACCTCAAGAAGAGGGCGATTCTTGCGTGCAGATACTCCATTTTGTTCAGGAGTGCAAATGGAACTTATCTAAAAAGAATGCTATTATTCTCGAGGTAAGTTTGAAAAACTCCATTAATATACTTAGTCCTATTATATTATCTTAGTCTCATTATCTCTCCGAAGAATCTTGATGTAGGTGTTAATTTGGACACGCACGATTTTAGTGTGAAGTAAAGACACCTAAGTAACATGGGAATAGCATTCAATAAAGTGACAAACTATCGATAACTAGAAATAGAAGTAACAAGTAAAGGCTCCAAACATCAAAGTGGATAATCGATTAATCGTAAAGGGAAAATTATCGCGTTTATTAACTGAAGGATAAATAATCCGTTTATGCTTTGTAAGTTCACTAGCCTTATAAATACAATTACTCATAGGACAATGTTTAGTCAAAGAAGGAAAAATTTTCTTTAAAATCCCAAAAGAAGGGTGACCCAAATGAGGAAGTAGAGATTTCAACTTTGGGCATCAGATACCTGAGAGTAGATAACTCATCCTAGGAAAGAGAGCTAGATGTACCTATAGAAGTATCAGAGAGATGGGCATGGGAACTTATAGAACCACTACGACCACTTCCACGTTCACTACCACGCCCCTGAGAGGGACAACCATATAATTTCCAGCAGTGCTCTATAGTATGATAGGTTTTGTTGGTTGTAACAGTGCTCATACCACAACTGGTGACCGTCTATTGGTCTACTCCCCAAACTTGGAATGACTAGGCTTGCCATTTTGTGAGATTGCACCATAGCATGACGCGTGCTCTCCTTCTATTGAAAGTGGGCATATGCCAGCCTCAATATAGGAAACAAATCTTGTTTCAAAACTTGAACACGGATCTAATCGTATTTAATGTTAAGAACAAAAAAAAAAAAAATCATAAATGCACTCCTTTTTCTACCATCTTTTGAAAACCACCAACATCAATAGTACAAATTGCCAGAAAATCCTAATAATAATCAAGTTGATGCCATAGACAAGTCAATTTTGCATAGTACTCAGTGATGGACCGGTCTCTCTGATCTGCTCCCCAAATCTTCTTCCCACAACTCATATAATTGAGTATCATTACTGGTTTGAGAATAAGTCTGAGCATCCGCTGACCAAACCTTATGTGCAATATCCAGAAGTTAGAAACTACGATTAATGGAAGATTGCATAAAATGTAATAACCATGACATGACAAGAATATTGTCCTCAATCCACCATGTGTGTGAAGGTCTCACCACAGTTGGTTGTTTAGCTTCACCAGTGATATACCCAAATACATCACGAGTTACAATGGCTAAACTACAAGTACAAGACTAAAACAAATAATTACTACCATTCAACTTAACATGGCTACTCTAAAAAGGTAGACTACCACTATTAGATCCTAAACGACTCAAACCAGTCTCATTATCACTAGAAGGTTTACCGTGTCTGACATGGTTGCAGATTACCAAGAATCAACGCTGAATAACTAACTATGCAAATGACTCAGATCAAGATGATGACATGCAGTAAAGGGAACGGAATAGAACCAAGAACACTCAGAAAACTCAAATCAATACATACCATACCAAAATAACCCAAAACAGACCAAAAAGGATGCAGCAAACCCTAGCTGCCACCTATCAAGACCAAAAACGCAGAGGAAAACCCTAGCCGCCACTTGTTGGAAGTTGAAATCAGCCGAAGATTAAAAAACCAAGCTTGGTTGAGCCTTCTCCTACCTTTGTCGGCACCCATGAAAGCCATTCTAGCCATCAAGCCATGCCAAACCATCATTGCTCAAGGATTTCAAAAACCAGGTCCAAAATATCCGAAAATAGAAAAAAAATAACAAAAAATACATCAAAAGAACCAAAGAGAGATGGGAAAAATCACAACTCCCATCTACTACTCTTGTCGATCATCCTGGTATTTTTTTTTGACGAACAAAGAAAAAAATAAAAAACAAAAAGAAGCACCAAACAAGCTTAGCTTTTCGTCATCCTATCTATAATATCATTGCTTTTCTGATGCGGGCCCTTTTTGGAATGAATCCGGCTAATAAGTTGGGTGGACTTAAAATCTAGCCCAAACAAGTTGCCTTTTTTGTGTGTGCGCGCGCGCGCTCTTAAAAGTCACAAGCTTGCTCTTTTAAAGAACCCAAACCAAGGGAGATGAGGCTTTTATCCCAAACATCTCCTTATTGCATGCACAAACAAAAAACAAAGAGCACCACAGCCCTTTTTTGTTATTATTATCAGTAAGATAGGGAAGAACAGGCCCGAAAGCAGTGTAGGTGTAGGTAATCATTTTTTTGGTTGTTTTGAAAAATAGATTTTGATAATGAAAACAAGATACCTACGATTGGAAAAAAGAGTCGCCACCCAATTTAACAAGATACCTACGATTGGAAAAAGGAGTTGCCACCCAATTTACTTTTGAAAGGGCTCCAATGAACTCCAAAAATGAGATTCAATGTTCACGAGTTAGAGTCCGAAAGGGAAAGGTGTTAAGTATGCTCTTTCGCCTGCCGAAGGGTTGGCATTTACTTAAAAAAAATCTGGATATTAAAATATTTTCAAATAATTGGTTTTAAGAGCATATACTTGTTGTTTATCCCTTTTCACGTGATGACATAATGTAGAATAAATACATAATGACTGTAAAAATGAATAAAACAAACTAAAAATATGAAACATAAGAGAAAAAGGGTATTGGAAAACTAAACACAACAGTGGCCGCAATACCTAGTATAATGGCCGCTATTTTGGGGCATATTGAATTGACCGCTGCAGTTACAGAGCTGTGGCCGCCACTGCAGTTCATGCACAGTGAGTACTTTTTGAGCATAAAAGCAGGAATGCGTAGATTGTTAACACAAAATGAATAAATATGTATCAAGGCATTGTAAATAAAATAAAATACTAAAAACGAAGAAAATATTGTGGTTGCCGTAATATTCGACTAGCGGTCGCTATTGTGATTGCTTCCCATTGTTGTTCAAGTAGAAAACACATGTACTGCAACGAAGAAAAATAGGAGTAAGGTTAAAGAGATTACTCTCGGTGCGTACTTTTATGTGGAAATGACAGAAATGGTGGTTTCTCAGTCACCCGACTTGGGGTTCTTCCCTCAGTAGTGGTGAGTAGACATGAGTGGAAGCTTCGAGTATTAGTGCGACAAAGTTTTGAGAGAGCTTATGGTTTTTTTTGAAAGGAGGGGGCCCTTTTATTTATAAAGATCGGAAACTCTTGGATTTCCCTATCATTAGGGTTTAGAAAATTGAGCTAGGGTAGCGGATTTGGAATCTGTAGGCGCTCCTCTCAAAAAAGGAATTACACTCAAATCCCAAAAAGTATGCAATCAAAGGTTGGACTCACGACCACAAGAACCAAAGCAACAACCACAAGAATGAAAGTGCGGCTGCCAATTTAGCACGAGCTAACTGTCGATGCAAGCCCATTATTGCTCTGGCTGGTCTTGGTCATTTTAGAAATATAGCCGTCTATTGAAAATTACGGCCACAAATATGAAATGCCCTTTGTCTTTGAGTTTGAGGATTTTAGATTGTTTTTGAAGAATGGTGTAGGCCCTTGTTGACTTTTGGTAGAGGATTTGGGTGTTTGGGAGTGGTAGTTCACTCTCGTGTACTTGTTCATGATTGGGACAATCCCGAGACCGCTTAGGACTTGTGTCCAGTAAAAATGATTTGTGTCCAGTAAGGTAGAGCGAAATTTATGTGAACATAGGAAATTATGAATTCAGTCAGTTATACATTCTGTAGGGGAATTTCGTACATCATTTCGTTTGATGAAGTTACCTCGTGCCTTAGGAAAGCATAATTGCATGTTGGTGTGTTCATGCCCGACTCATTTAAGTTGAAAGGATGTTCAAGCTCTGCCCATATTTGTGATGAGACTAGCCGATAACATTTGGCCTTGGCTTGCTTCCATTCAGACGAGCTCAAGCTAGGCTTGTTTGGACTTGTCTGACATAATTACACACAAAAGATAATATGCTAAGTAGGAGCTTTTGTTTTAATCCTTAATCCGAACATATATATATGTCTAGATTCTCCAACCCCATGAAATTTAACTAAGACAATATATGAAGCACTTTCTTCGAAAATGAAGACTCTTCCGCAGGTCCGTTGGAATAAACTTATATAGAGTTCTTTATTGAAGCTCTTTAGAAAATCAATGTATTCCCTTTCCATATTTGATATAATCCTCTCTTTACATTGATGTCTATATGAACACAATGGCATGAACACTGCCATTAACAATTGGGTTTTTTCTTTCTTCTTTTCTTTGCCAGTTTGATGAGGTTATAAAATTCAATAGCTTATCTCTCACATTCAGACCGATCATAGAGGTCATTTCAGTGATTATAATCTCGAGTGTCATTTAGTTAATTTACTTAGAATACTAGTTATTTTAATGCTCATCAAATAAATTGACATCAAATTTTTTTTGGGTAAGATTGGCCATGACCTATCAGTCCTTATCTTGTCTCACTTTGCAGGCTATCTCTGTCATGGCTCTATCTGGTTTTGCGGAGCTGATTGATTTCAACCCTATTCGTGCAACAGATGTACAACTTCCTGCTGGTGGATCTTTTGTCATAGCACATTCGTTAGCTGAATCTCAGAAAGCAGTCACTGCTGCTACAAATTACAATAACAGTGTTGTTGAATGCCGACTAGCTGCTGTAAGTTTTATTTTTATTTTTGACAAGGTGGTGTAAATTTTACTTTCATTTGCAGTTTTGATCAAATTGACCTAAAGCATTAATCTATAGACCCTAGAGCCATTTCAAAAGCTCTTAATTGCAAATTATACAAGTTCTGCTGTTTACATTGTCTTCGAGTGCAATAGAGATTTGATGCGGTTCATTTCTTCTCTCCTTATATTCCTCCTCTGTTCTCTGCTTTAAGGCTTGGAATTTAAAGTAAAAACAAGATTTATACGTTGAATTTG
>JAUMHN010236395.1:0-20148 GCA_032360265.1 Heliamphora ciliata | reverse complement strand
ATTTCGACGTTTACCCATCCAGTTAATTTTTACCGATTAATCGTTTTCAAAAACAATGATCTTGGCAGTATTGCCTCCAACAGCACCATCAAAATATAGAGTCCACTTGTCATCCCCGACTTTCATCAGCTATTCGTCAAGAAACTGGAACTCTGTGTCCTCACCCCCCTTAACTGGTTGGTTGGCCAGGAATTCTGCCACTGCTCTACCCTTGACTGACTTTCAGGTGATATATCTGAGGTCGAATTCTGATAATAATAGCAACCATCAAGCCAACCTTCCTGTTAATGCTGGCTTTTCAAATAGCTACTTCAACGGGTCCATCTGAGAGATGATATTCACCGTAAAAGACAGCATGTAATGCCAGAATTTTCGGGAGGCCCAAACTAAAGCCCAGCATGTCTTTTCCAGTGGTGTGTATCGTGTTTCTAACCTCGTCATCTTCTTGCTTAAGTAGTAGATCGCCTTTTCGATTCCAGTTTCACCTTCTTGCACCAGCATGCATCCCATAGCTGAGTAGTCACTGACAAGTAGAGGATCAATGACCTATCAAGTTCGGGAGGAGCTAGAATCAGTGAATTCTGTAGGTACTGATGCACAACATCGAAGGCGTCTTGGCATTTCTGATCCCATTTGAACTTGACTCCTTTCTTCAGCAGACGAAAGAGTGGCTCACAGGTAGTTGTCAATCTTGCGATGAACCGACTGATGAACTTTATCTTACCCAGAAAGCCCCTGACTTCTCGCTCGGTCTTCGGAGAAAGCATTTCTAAAATTTCTTTGATCTTTGAGGGATCGACTTCAATGCCTCGTTGAGTGAACATAAACCCAAGCATCTTTTCGGCGGTAACCCCGAAGGCACACTTCTGTGGGTTGAGTCGCATCTTGTACTTCTGAATCCTTTCAAAGAACATTTGTAGTGCTACGATGTGGCCATTCCGATCCTTGAACTTGACTATCATGTCGTCCACGTACACTTTGACCTCCTTATGTATCATGTCATGCAGTAAAATAGTGGCAGCCCTCTGATAGGTTGCCCCTGCATTCTTCAAACCAAATGGCATTACACGATAACAATAAGAGCCCCAGGGTGTGGTGAACGTCATCTTTTTCCTGTCCTCGAGATCCATCAGAATCTGGTTGTACTTGGAGAAGCCATCCATAAATGATAACAAGGCATGCCCTGCTGTACTATCTATCAAGACATCGATGTGCGGTAAAGAAAAATTATCTTTCGGACTAGCCTTGTTGAGATCTCAAAAATCTACGCAAACATAGATACGATCGTCCTTCTTTATCACCGGCACAATATTAGCTACCCACTTCGGATACTCGGTTACCATCAAGAATCTAGCATTGATTTGTTTGGCAGCTTCTTTTTTGATCTTTAGAGCCCTCTAGCGGGATTCGTCTCTACTTTTGTTTGGCCGATTTAGCGTCAGGGTATAAGGGGATGTGGTGGCGGACAATGTCGGGAACAATTCCGGGTAAATCCTCGTAAAACCATGCAAAGACATCCTTGAATTTTTTTAATAATGTTATTAATTGTTCACATTCAACTAAGGATAAAGAAGAATCAATTTGTACATTTTATGGGTTAGTTTCATTACCTAGATTTATTGACAAAGTTTTTTCAATTATTGGCTGGGCACGCATTTTTTCTTCTCTTTTTATTAAAAATTTTATTTCTTTGAGAATATTCCCGACGAAGTCAAAATCATCCGAAAGCGTATGAAACAAATCAAATAAAGCGGAGTAATCAAAAATCTCGTTCATTTCATTGAAGGAAGATGGAATTATAAACTCAAAAGCATAAACAAGGGAAAGTGCACAAATAGACGTGCCCTCAACTGCAGACTCTGACTCGAACTTGGACTCAAAACAGATAATATATACATTACAAGACTCTAAGGTCCAATTCTTCACTTCCTTTGTAGCTGCATCGACAATGAGCTTAGTGCAGTCGGTTGGCGCACTGAAGCCCATCATGAAATAGTTTGGGTCAGTTACGTGTAGTCATGCCATCTTTTCATTGAACAACACTCCCATATCGATGTCGTCCAGTTTGTCTGCCCAATCTTCCTCTTGAAACTTCATTCCTTCCTCTTCCCCTTTCATTGTTTCATCCACTTCCATATCAAATAATTGATGGCCGAAGAAGATTTCCAGCCCTGGCAACTTCTGGTTGAATTCTTCATCGATCCATGGCTCCGAAAAGCCACAGTATGGGAAATATTCTCCTTCTTTGACAAAATACCCGTTGAGTGTTCCTGAATAGTTGGCCTTTCGTCCCCTTTTAGGCCCTGCCAAATCTTCTTTCGTTGGTTTGTATGCCTGACCGAAATGACAAGAAGCCAGTAATACCTTAACAGGTTCGGGAATTCCTTGTTGCTTACGCCCTAGCCCCATGCCTGGGAAGTAGAACATTTACCTCATCATTGTAATTGATCTTGGGTTGATGTACATCTCTTCTTCATTCAATAGCACCTGTACAGCCTGCGATTCATCGAATCAGAAGCCACTTAGCGACATATCCCCTTTGCCATGCTGAACCTCCAAGAGAGTCGAGCCTTCTCCTCTTGGGGGTTGATTACTGTCTTCTCCATGGATAGTCAGAACTGCCCCATTCTTTATCAGTTTCAGCTTTTGGTGAAGAGTCGATGGCACTTTCTGGACATTCGGGTTATGCAGCCATGGCCTGCCTAGTAACAGGTTGAAAGAGGCTGGTACGTCCAGTACGTGGAACTCAACTGATGTCTTCAGAGGCCCTACTGATAAACCAAATGATACCAAGCCCAGCACGTCTCTCCTCATGTTATCGTAAGCTTGAACTCCTTGATTACTAGGTGTAAAATGTTTCCGCTTAAGTCCCAAGCAAACTGCTGTTCTAACCGGACAGACATTTAACGCGGACCCATTATCAATAAGAGTCACCGGGACCCACTTTTCCAAGCATTTAACGGTTATGTGCAGGGATTTGTTATGATTTTTTCCTTCTGCTGGCAAATCCTTATCAGAAAAGAAAATGACTTTTAGCTCTACAGCCGGTATAATGAGCCCAATGAGTTGCTCTAGGGTTGCATCAATCGAAACACTGACTTTGTTCAGGACCTTCAGCACAACTTGTCTACGTTTATGTGAGGCCATCAATAAGCCCAAAATGCTGACATTGGCCTGTGTCTTTTTAAGCTGCTTCAACACAGCATCATCCTCTTTTTCTTGTTCTTTCTCTTTCCCTTTCCCGCTTGACTATTCTTTTTTTAACTGAGTTGTCTTGAAATGTCGTCCACTCTTCGTTAGGTGTTCCACACCGTCCTCAGGATTCCACAATCTCGGTATTGTATTTTTAGTCTGTCTTACTTCATCTATGCATAGAGGGCTTTCAAATGCCCACAAATCATTTAAATCACTAACCGATACTCTCCCTCTTCTTTCCTCGTCGTCCTTAATGGCCCACGTGTTATCAACCTCTTCCTAGATGTCTTCTCTAATGTACTCCACGTGTTGTTCTTGAGCAATCCAAAAGTCAGTCCACTCAGCTCTGTCTGATTTCAGCACAACCCTCACTAACCAATAAGATTGCATCTCATCGACGTATACCTCCTCCTCAAAAGTTAGGGAAGAGTAATGCCATCAAGCATGTGGCTAAACCCATAAGGTCGTGCTGGATAATCCAGCAGCCAGTCATCTTCCTCATTGCGTTCCTCTTCTTCCTGTTAGTTAGCTTGAATTACTGCCTGATATCCTTCCCAAGCATTATCATTCCACTCCTCCATTATATCCCAGCCGTTTTCATTCATAATTAGTGAACAAACTGTCTGATCTTCAGTAGCTGAAACATGAGGATGTGGCAGACACGCTGAACAAATATACTGGCTTGGATCTTCTGACCGTTCCAGAGTTATGCAGTTTACCCCTGACTGCTTAGCATGGTTTGGCAGAGGATTAGTTATGACATTCAGCTTTAGAGGGACAGACGGCAGAGAGATCACTTTATTATCGATGAGATCCTAAATCTCGTGATGCAATCTCATACACTTGTCAATTAGATGTCCGTGGCCCTAGTGATAAGTGCAATATTGCGAAACATTGTATCTCAGGGGGAGGGGATCAAGCATCGGCATGGGATCCAATAACTTGATGAACCCTTTCTCGATAAGTTGGTTCAAGGCAGTGGTTAGTGAAATATTAAGGGGAATAAAGACTCTTCTTGGCCGTTGTTGTGCCTACTAACTGTTGCTTGCCTACTGATTGTGGCCTGGTTGCTAGGTAGATGAGGAAGGATTCAGGAGGTTTACCTCGTTCGAACGTGACATGAGGTTGGTAATAGCAGACTGATTTTGGTTATTTGTAGGGAAGGTCCTTTTCATTTTTTGGCTGGATTCTTCTTTCTCAATATCTCCAAATTGAATGGCATCTTTGATCTGCACCCAGCATCAAATAGCTGCTCAAAGGTAGAGAGAGGCTGTGTGATGAGATAACGCTTTGGAGGGGACTTCAGATTTTTTACCACCATTCTCACTTGTTCTTTCTCAATGGGCCGGTTCGTTATCTTGGTGACTTTACCCCTCCATTGGGTTAGGAAGTTATTTCTATCTCTCAGGTGGTTACGTTCAGTTGGACGTTGTAGCTATATTGACTGATGAATGTAGTGGCTATATCTTTCTAAGTTCTAGTTTTAGCCACCTCCAAAGAGAGGAACCACATTTGTGCTACCCCAGAAAGTGACTGGTGGAACAATTGGACCTTGAGCAGATCGTCAATCCCCATAGGGGAAAGAGTTCCAACGTACATTCTCAGATGAATTAGAGAATCTTTGGTGCCATCAAACTTCTCTATCTCTGGCATTTTGAATTTTTTGGGTAATATGGCATCTGGGAATAAACATAAATCGTCCACATCCAGCATGTACTCTTCTACACCTTTGGCATTTCTCAACACCTTCTCCATTCAATCAATCTTCTCCGCCAGTGCAAATTCTTTAGACTGGGCTGTGATATCTTCTTCCACCGGGATATGTCGAGGAACCTGGGGTGGTGCGACGTCTTGTGGTGCCTCCTATCCTTGGTTATCATCTCAGAAGTTTTCACCATTCTCATTTGTATCTTCTAGCTATCCATTCACGCCGGGCAGACGAGCTTGAATTACCTAGATTTGCGCCTGACATTGGTTTTGAGCTTGGGTTTGCTGCTCTACAACTCTCTGCATCTCAGTAATAGCTCTCATTAGAGCTGTCAGGTTAACTTCATTCTCTGCCATTTTTGATGAATCAGTTGGCTATTTAGATATTCTATAGAGTCTGCCTAACCCTGATCTTGCCCAGACATGTGTCGACTGCAATTTTCCCAGCTCAATGATCTAGACCCAAAGAAAACCTGGATCCCAAAAGCAAAATAACCAGTATCAAACACTTCCCGCACAAGAATTATGACGACAAATAGCAAACATCCCAGATACCAAAATAGAAAACCATAAGCGAATAATCACTGAAACAGAAACAACCCCTGTGGGGCTCATACTGGACAGCACAACAACAGGATGACCAGGGATAATGACTAAGGATAAGATTAACCAAATTCTAGAGGAAAGGTTTATCAAAATGAATAAATGGACAACACTCCAATAAGAAGGCAGTTCTAACCCCGAAGAGACCGATTTGATCTAGGTTTCTAAGAAAAAATGGGCAGCATAATGGTAGAAAAATAGAACTAACTCACACGTGTATAACAAATGTTCGAAGGAAGTGAGCCTAACACAACAACGGGGGAGAAACTAACAATCCGGGAAGAATCCAGAAGAGAGAGAAACTATCCTAGAGGCTTCAAAACAAAACACGGGCATAACCCCGAGCAGAAAGCTACAACGTGAAAACCAAACATGGTAAAAAATAAATAAATCCCGGGTAAGAACCTGAAGGCGAAACTAACCTAAACAGTAAGGGATAACAGAAAATTCAAGCCAAGCCTAGAAAATGAACTAGCCTAAACCAAACAAACAATTCTAACAAACGCAATCAAAACGTACAATTAAGAAAATACATAATCCTACTAGAGTCAGCAGCACCTAATGGAGGATTCTAAGCTATTATATGCAAAAGATCAGTTTTGGTCAATCGAACAGGATACCTTCTGAATAAAGCCAGGTATAAATCTCCCATGCCTGGAGTGATACAGGACATGGTCAAACGGCTCGAACTCTTTTACTGCACCTATGATAGCATACAGTCAGTAAGGCTTGCCCACCTTTCCAACAATTCTCGAAACGGATAAACGATCGAGGCATTGGGTCCACCAGGTAGGGGGTTTGAGAGGAACAATACACATGCATGAAAAAATACAGATGAGAAATTCTTATTAAGAACCAATTATGTTTTCAAGTCTAACCCTCTTTTTTATTTTATAAACCTATCCCCAGCAGAGTCGCTAAAAAATACTGTGGTGCTGGGATTTTGGAGTTTTGAAAATGGGCAAAAATATGAGAATTCAAAAATATTTGAAAAATACTTTAACACCTTAAAATCCAAATTTTGAAAATCTTTTTTTGTTGAAAATAGAGTTGCTACTTAGTTTTTGAGAAAAACTAAAAAAAATAAAAATGGCTATTAATCTTTAAAACGTTTAACCAGAGAAAAATAATTCGGGGGCTAAGGTACGAATCGGGAAAGGTGTTAGGCACCCCGTTCGTCCAACCGTAAGGTTGACCTATGAGACCTTAACCCTTTTTAATTTTTGTAACGTTTTGATGTGTTGTTTATTATTTTTACAATAGCATGTTTATGTGCATTTTATCCTTGTTCAGGCTTTAAAATGCATGTTTGGTTGGTTACCGGGACCGTTGGGAGTTGTGGTGTGAGTTTTAAAAAAAAGATATTTTTCGTGGCCTATAAATATCTAGCCTTAGATATTTTGATGGAGATATTTTTCAAAACATGGTGGTTAAGTTTTCTTTTCCAAACAAAAACTCCTGCCTTCTCTCTAGATTTTCTTAGGGCTTGGGCTTTGTTTTTGGCGATCGGGTAACGGATCCTTAGTATCGTTGCCGAGGGCTACACGTTCATTCGGATAGAATTTTGTTTCGACAACATTCGTTTTTTACAGAGTTCGAGGCGTCGAGTTTTTGACTCAACAAGGTAGGATGCTAGACTATCTTGTCTTCAAATGGGTGCTACGTGCAATTATATATGTTTTTACCATTTAAAAATGCATGAAAAGTTGGTTTATATTTCAAAAAGTTGGATTTTTTGTTCAAAATCGCTTTTGGTTGATTTTGGTTGAATGAAAAGGGGTTAGAGGCTTTCCTTTCGGTATATCTTTGTTGTTTTGGGTTTGTGTATGCCCGTGGGTTGCAAAGGGGGTGTTTGGCTGGTTTAATTTGGGGCTGAAAAGTTTTTTTCGTCGCTTGGGTTTGCTTTTCATCATCGCTAGTAGCCTATTCTGAAATTTGAGGAATTTAATGTTTTTGTGTCGACACCTTTTTTTGTTTGTGTCAATACCATGATGATTGTGTCGACACTTTTCTGTTTGTGTCGACCCTTTTTTCTTTTGTGGTGTTGAGCATGTTGTGGCTGTTTACGTTAAAACTCTTTGTTCTTTTGTGTCGACACCTCTGCTATTTGTGTCGACACCTTTTGCTATTGGTGTCGACACATTTTTCTGTTTGTGTCAACACATTTTCCTTCTGTTAGGGTTGGGTAATCTGTTGCTGGTTGTGTCAGCACTGTGGCGTCGAGATTTTGGGGATTTTGGAAATCGTCAAAAATAAAGGATTTCAAAGATGTTTAGAAATATTATAACACCTTGAAAATCAAATTTTGAAAACCTATTTTTGTTGAAAATAGAGTCGCCACTTAGTTTTTGAGAAAAACTAAGAAAAATAAAAATGGCTACTGATCTTGAAAACGTTAACCAAAGAAAGAGGGTTTGGGGACTAAGTTACGAATCGGAGAAAGTGTTAGGCACCCCGTTCGCCCAACCATAAGGTTGGCCTCTACTAATCATCATTGGTTCTTTAATAGAATTTATCAAATACATGCAAATAAAAAAATGGTGACAATGAGAGAATATCTAAAATTAAATACGAAAAATACATAGTATAAGTAGGTAGAACGCCGAATAAAACAGGCATCAAAAGAAAAATCATAAGTTCTATGGTATGCAATTTCTAACTAAAGTATACATAGAGCACACCCGTATGCAATATTCACAAAAATAGACTAACTATCATGATTCAAATAAAAGAGCCAAAAACATGCTAAAAGATGTCAAAAATTACCTAAATATGATTTGCTAATAAAATAAACAATTGTTCTAAACACAATTTAAAGGTAACTACAATATGCATATTATCAAAACAGACTAAATTAACATGACAAAATGGAAAATGCTAAATATGAGATAAAAGATGTATAAAAAAAATCTTAAAGAAAGTTTACTAACAAAGAAATTTAAATAAGAGTTTCATAACAAAATAGGGTTTAAAGATTTAAAGAAAAAAAAGAGATTTACAAAAGAAAAATTATGCTAAGATAAAAAAGTTAGAAAATGTTTTCAAACTATTGAAAAAAAGAAAATCTAACTATTTACATTTTATATTTTGAAAGAAACAAAAGAAAATAAGAGAAAAGAAAACAGAAAAGAATTACTATAATAAGAGAAAATTTATACTAACATTTAAAGATAAAGATTAACTTAAAAGAATTTTTTTTATGGCTTTTTGGTTTAATAAAATGAAAGAAAAAATAAGTATTATGAAAAGAAAATAAAGTTATAAAAAAAAAGAAGAAGATGGTGCTTTATATTAAATACTACCATTAAGAGGCAATAAATACTAATTAAAGTAATACTAAAAGAAAAAGAAAATAAAATATTATAAGAAAATTTAAAGTTAGTGATAAAAGAGAAGAAAAAAAAATAAAATGCTAGCAAAATAAACTACATTAATATTAAAAAAAATATAGAAAATAAAAACTAAAAAAGAGAACATTAAATTAAAAGAAAATAAAATGGAACATTAGTATTAAAGAAAAGAAGACTTAAAAAAAAGAAAAAAAATTAAAGCTACATTACATGAAAAAGAAAATAAAAATTTAAATTACATTACAAGTAAAAGAAAATAAAGCTACACTACATGAAAGAGGAAATAAAATGCTAAAAATAAAAATTACACTAGTATGAAGAAAAAAAAAAGAAGTTGGGAAATAATTGAAAGAATTTTAAACTAACACTTAAAAGAAGAGAGCATTAATATTACAAGAAAAGAAAAAAAAATGCTAGAAAAAATAAAAGAAATTAAATATAACTATTTAACTAAAATGTGAAATGTAGTATTAATTACTACATTCACATAAATATAGATGCATTATTATAGCAATTAACAACATTAATAAGTTGTAATTGCTAAGATATGTTAGCACTAATTTGATCAAAGAAAAATACAATGTACTTAGTGTGGATGTGTAAACTAAGCAATTAATTAAAAAGATTAAACTAAGTGTAGCAATTTAAACAATAAACATGGTTAATTACATAAACAAAAAAAATATACAAATTGAAATTGAAAGTTAACCCGATCACTTCAATAGAGAGGAAACGGAGTTCAGATGAATCGGGGATCCAAACGAGGTACTTAGATTGTCAGGGAATCCTCAAGACGGGAATGTGCTTCAACGGTCTACTCCACAGGTAGTGATCCAAGCAAAGCTTCAATGTAGGCATCGGGGGTTTGGATCTCGGTATCTTGGTAGGGTTTCAGCGTCGGGACTCAAAATTGCTCGTAACTCGGCAGAATTTCTCTCACTAAACCTCTCACTAATTTTCACTATCCTGAAAAATGTACCAAGGGTACGGTATTTGTAGAGTTCATCAACCAATGAGTTGCTACCACGTTTTAAGACATGTCAGACCATTTGGAGTTGGCGATCGCCATGTTTTTGAAAGGTTACACAAGATTCTATTGGCGGTCGCCACAATACAAGTTGGCAGTCGCTGGTTTGGAGGTGGCGATCCCCACTTTTGGCTAGGATTTTCAAGAGGTTCTATTGGCGGTCGCCACAATGAACATGGCGGTCGCCTTACTTGGACAGCAAGTTTTGAAGGTTCGACAAAATTTATTTGGTTTGAAGGTTCTGGGTTCAAATACCGAGCTTGAATCACTTTTCGTAGATCGAACTAAGGTACTATTCCACCTGTTTTCATCATCGAATTCAGCAAATATTAGGCGGGGTCAAATTGGAGTGTCTACAGCTGCCCCTCTTTGATATAACTTGCATAGCAACGCGTAATTCAGGTTATATCAAAGATCTAGAGACAACAGCCATTTGATCGAGCCGTTAATCTTAGGCCACAAACACACAAGCATGCATATGATGTTGGTCGTACTTAAATTTTTATCGAGCTGTCTATGTACCCTTTTGCTAGGGATCAGACCAAAACGTAGTTCCTGGGGCAAAATGCAAAAATGATGAATAAAAAATATAGTGTAATGCAATGTGAATCAATTTAAGGTCATGAGGAGGACCAACGAGTCAGTCGAGGGTCATGAAGAGGACCGACGAGTTAGTTTAGGGTTATGAGAAGGACCAATGAGTCAATTTAGGGTCATGAGGAGGACCGACGAGCCAGTTTAAGGTCATGAAGAAGATCGATAAGTCAGTTTAGGGTTATGAGGAGGACCGTCGAGTTAGTTTAAGGTCATGAGAAGGACGACGAGTCAGTTTAGGGTCATGAGGTGGACCGATAAGATAGCTTAGGGTCATGAGGAGGATCGATGAGCCAATTTAGGGTTATGAGGAGGACCAAAGAGTCAGTTTAGGGTTATGAGGAGGACCAATAAGTCAGTTTAGACTGGCAAGCCAATTGAGGGTCATGAGGAGGACCGAAGAGTCAGTTTAGGGTCATGAGGAGGACCGATAAGTCATTTTAGGGTCATGTTTAGGGTCATGAGGAGGACCGATAAGTCATTTTAGGGTCATGAGGAGGATCGTCAAGTCAGTTTAAGGTCATGAGAAGAACCGACGAGTCAGTTTAGGGTCATGAGGAGGATCGATAAGTCAGTTTAAGGTTATGAAGAGGACCGATGAGTCAATTTAAGGTCATGAGAAGGACCGACAAGTCAGTTTAGGGTCATGAAGATGATCGACGAGTCAGTTTAAGATTATGAGGAGGACCGAGCAGTCAGTTTAGAGTCATGAGGAGGACTGAGGAAGAAATCATCAAACTAATAAGTCGAGTTAAGAAAACAATTAAAAGCCAAGTTACGGCTTAAAATTAGATTTATCGGGAAGGACAACTAAGAATTAATAGGTCGAGTTAAGACCTAAAAATTCGAAATGAGGTACGAGATAAAAATAATAAAAAAAAAAGTTACGGTTTAAAATTAGATTTATCGGAAGGATAACCACGAATTAATAGGTCGAGTTAAGATCTAAAAAATCGGAATGAGGTATGAGAGAAAAATGATTAATCGAAAGGATAACCACGAATTAATAGGTCGAGTTAAGACCTAAAAAATTCGGAATGAGGTACGAGATAAAAATAATTAAAAACCAAGTTACGACTTAAAATTAGATTTATCGGAATGAAAAATCACGAATTAATAGGTCGAGTTAAGTCCTAAAAATTTAGAATGAGGTACGAGATAAAAATAATTAAAAACCAAGTTACGACTTAAAATTAAATTTATTGGAAGGATAATCACGAATTAATAGGTCGAGTTAAGACCAAAAAAATTCGGAATGAGGTACGAGATAAAAATAATTAAAAGTCAAGTTACAGCTTAAAATTAGATTTATCAGAAGGAAATCATCACAAAAAGATGGAGTAGCAAAAATAAAATTTAAGGAAATCATACACAAGGTTTTAAAATTATTATTATATTTGCTAACAAAATGTTTTTGAAAATGCATACAAAAATAACATATACGAAGTCAATATGCACAAATAACACACAATAAGAAAAATTATTTATGTATATTTTTTTAAGATCATTTTTGCTAATAAAGTGTACACAAAAAGAAAATAAAACGCCTATAATAAAAACACTCTAAAAGGAAATAAAATAAATATATATAAATAATAAATAAATAAATAATGCCCAAATGGCCCCTTAAGAGCCCCAAAACACCATAATGGGTCACTGACGTGACGTGATCCTTTGACAACCTGGTGACCGCTTAGACAGAGCCCCTCTGACATGGCGGTCGCCGAAAAAAAAAACCCTTTTGAGTTGGCGGTCGCCGAGTACCTCTTCATTATCCTGGCGGTCGCTCACATCAAACATGGCAACCGCCACTATGAGATGCGTACAAGGCTTTCTAGGGCATGCGGACCATGCTCACTTTTACCTCTACTCTCTCTTTCTCTAACCCCTCAGCGCTCTCAACTCTCTCAACTTTCCTTTGCTTCTCCTTCGTTCTTCAACTTTCATGTTCTTTTCCCTTGCTTTTTCTAGTACTCCTCTTGACACACGATGTTCACACTATTATTCGTGATTCCACTCCTTTTCATGGCGAGTCAGGGTCAGGGAGACGATGATTTAGGGGCGCACCAGGGCCTCTCCGTTGCTGGGAGTTCTTCCACGGAGACTCTCAGAGGTACGGCCTCTAGTCTTCCCTCTAGTGGAGTCACATCCACGCTGCCTACTACTGTGATAGATGCTCTCATTCTCAAAGCGAAGCGTGTCTCTTACTGGGCTGCTGAGGAGGCACGAGCAGTTGCTAAGGCTCAGGCAGCTGCTAATGCTGATGCTGAGGCCGCTGTGACCAATTTCTTTGATCCTGATACTGGAGAGGGTCATCCAGTGCCTTTCGACCCGCATACATACGCTATACTACCCTATAGTGTAGTTCCACGCGGGATGAGGGGCTTCGAGCCTCCCACTGACACGGTTGCTGCTGACGTTCTTCTGTGGGAGCCTGACCACAATATTTCTCACCAGCGCCCATCGGTAAGTTTTCCAAACTTTACTATTTTAAATACCAAAGTATGATATATCAAACGTAGACACATGCCTAGGATCCCCCCATATGATGATGATGTGATTTGATGAATGATTTATTTTTATGATGGTACGGATATTAAATGATTATTTGTGTGACTTGTTTGAGATCTTAGCTTAGGTATCCTTGTAATGGAGATTAAAATAGTAGAGACACTTAGAATTTTTGAAAAAATAACAAAATGGGCACTTATTTTAGTGAAAATCATAAAATAAAAGGTTTGAATTTTTTTAGGAAAAACATAAAGGTAAAGGGAGAATTTTTGTTTTTGTTTTTGGGGCTTGAAAACTAAAGGAAAAATTTTTATCAAAAATTCTAAAATTAGAGGCAACTTTGTCAAAAAATTCTAACTAAAGCAAATTTTCAAATTCTAGAAATCTAAGAGGTATTTTTCAAAAATCTAGAAAATTAGGAAAATATTTGAGAATCCTTAGCAAAATTTTGGAGAGAATCTTGGAAAATTGGAGCAAATTTTAAGACAAATCCTGAAGAATTTTTAGAAATTTTTAGAAAATCTTAAAAATTTTAGAAACTTTAATGAAAATTTTTGAAAAATTCTAAGAATTTTTTTTTTTAGAAAATCTTAGAAAATTTAAGAAAAATTTTCAAAAATCCTAAAAATATTTAGAAAATCTTTAAAAAATATTTTAAAAATCCTGAAATTTTTAGGAAGATTTTTTTTTATTAAAGGATTTGGGGCAAATTTTCGAAAATTTCTAAAAAATTAATCTTAAAAGGTTAGGGCAAAAGAGGCAAAACACAAATATCAAAGAGCAGAGAAAGATTTTTTTATTATTTTTTTATTTTTGAAAAGAATAAGTATATCAAAATAATAGAGTTTTACCTAGTGCGCCAAGACTTTAGGGTTTCTAGTCTTTTACTAGGACGTGCAAAAATAAAGGATCGTCACTTACACACGAATCTAGGGTTATGGTGTCTAGTTTTTTAGGGCTTGCAAGAACCGGAGGGTCGTCACTTACACACGAACTTAGGGTTAGGGTGCTTAGTTTTCTAGGACTTGAAAGGGACCGAACGGTCATCACTTACACACGAATCTAGGGTTTTTATTGCTTCTATATATTTTTTTACATTTTACTTATTTGATCTGTTCTTTATATTTTCTTTGTTTGTCTTCTTCTTTTCAGGCTGGTCACTATGTCAGTGGCTTCGAAGGTTCGGCCTCTGGAGAGATGTTGGAGTGGTATGATGCCCTCCTTGCTCCTAGTTGTGCTTACATTGATGCCTTTGGTTTTGCTCGGTTCATACCCCTGTTGGGTAGGATGAGAAACGACCAGGTATGGTTGACAGCTCTGGCGGAGCGGTGGTGGGATACCACCAACACATTCCACTTCACTACTTTTGAGGCTACTTTGACGCCTCTGGACTTCTCTCTTATCACGAGCATCCGAGTTGGCAGTGCCCCTATTCCATTTGATCCCACCATTACATAGTCTGTTGATACCTTGGTGTACTTTCTTGGATCTATACCCGCGCAGATGGACCGCGACCGGGTCAGATACACATGGTTCTTTGACCGCTTCAGGCATTTTCAGTGCACCGAGCCCCGCCACTACGAGTGGGTCACCCGAGGCTTCTTGATATATATATTCGGTACCTCCTTATTTTCGAACAAGGAGAACATCATTCATTTACATTATCTCGGCGGCTTGGCTCGGTTTAATCGAGTTGCTTCATATGACTAGGGAGGAGCTACCCTTGCCACCCTCTACAGCTTCATGAGGATTCTTACTCGGTTCCCTTAGGAGCTCAGCATCGGGGGATACTGAAAGGTCTGGGAGGTATGGTTTTTTTTTTTCCAGTTTTTCCATTTATTCTGGTTCTTTGTTATCCATTATTTGTTGGCTAACATCTTCTTCTTTGCAGCTATGGACTTACGAGTTCCTCGGGCTTCATGTCCTGGAAAACTCTATGGCAGATCCTCTGGTCATTCCCCGAGCAGCCCGGTGGTCCCGAGGGCTGAAGGGAAAGAAGGTCGGGGAAAAGGACATCGATCGCTTTCGGGTGTCTTTAGACCGGCTGACTCCCGACCAGGTATCATTATTTTCTACTTACTGCACTGTACATTACTCTCTGCATTATACTGCTCACTGCACTTCACTGCACTGTGCTGTATTGTTTCTGTTCTTTCCTGCTCTACACATTGATTACTGCACACTGGTTGTTATCATACATTGCACTATTCACCGTACTCTACAGATTCACTAGGACGTCTGGAGAGGGGTAGAGGATCGGGCTGGCGCAGACCTGATGCGCAGTCGGGATATTGCTCCCAGGCGGATCTTATTGGAGGATCCATTTAGACGGGAGTACTATCTAAAAGAGCGAGTGGTTTGCCAGTCACTCGGCCTGGATCACTTTTGGATCTCAATGGTTCCTCCGGTCTATATGCGTCGGACCGATCATCTGAGCCGGGTCGACCTTCTCCTAGAGCTGGTAGGGACTTCAGCTACTGAGCTGCTGGTGGCGGAGGAAGATTACATCGCATGGGCCTAGGCTCATCTACTGGGTCCACTAGGACCCGGCCTGGCTGCCCCAGGTAGCAGGAGGCGGAGACATATGCCGGAGGCTGCTGACGTCAGCACTAATGCTTCTGTAGGAGCTGAAGCTGGAGCTGCTGCTGCTGCTATCGGAGTAGCTGCTGGAGGAGCTGGGGCTAGGGCTGTTGAGGTACCTTGGACGGTGTCATCCTTCATTGTCGAGTATCCTTTTGATATCCCCATCCTGGTTCCTCCAGCCTCGGAGTTTCGGCCAGAGCATGCTCAGGTTTGACTCTCTTCTCACTATTTCCTTTTCGTCTTTCTTTATTCATAAACTGCTAAGTTCTGTATTATTTCTTGACAGACGGATCAGGCATGGCTGGATCATCTCATGCTAGTGGTGAGCGGCATGCAGACCCTTACCCGCCAGCAGGATGCAGCCTTACGTGCAGTTGGGGCTCCATTCATTCCTTTGCTAGTGAGTATCTCTTCCTGTGTTTTGTCATTATATTCTGTATTTTATTCTTACACTTGCTTCTCTTTTTTAGGCACCAGTGGCTGCCACCGGCGTAGTACCACCACCAGCTCCTTGCCATCCTCCTTTTCTTACCCCAGTTTCAGCGCAAGGTCGTGGGTCCCATGCTGCCACTTCTAGAGCTCATTCCTGAGGATCTGCCTCTTCTGCCCGGAGTCGCTCCAGAGTTGTCTCCTCCTCCTTTAGCAGTGACGACAATGATGAGTTTGACAGACTTTTTGAGGATGACAGCTCGGAGGAAGCCGATCGGTCCTCTCACCGGGTCCCACTGAGGTACCATTGAGAGAAAGAGAGGCCCCCCTTTTTTACTTTCAGATACACTTTATTTTGATAAACCTGCGTGCCTCAGTTTGATACACTTATGGGCCTACGTGCCCTTGTTTACTGTTTTATTGGGCCTGGGTGCCCCAATTACATTTTGAAACATTCTACCACTTTTGATGCATTTCGGGCCTTCATGCCATTTATTACTAGATATTCATCTACTATTTCATTTACTACTCAAACTGTCATGGATGCGTAATACAAATGTCAAGACTTACACAGAATATAGAAACCATAAACTGGTACATGCTTGGCACCTTTTAATATGGCGGTCGCCAGTTATAACATGGCGGTTGCCTAGTCAAAAGGCTAATGTCACTGTACTATGCTTTTTCGAGTTGGCGATCGCCAGCTCCTAGGTGGCAATCGCCACAGTGAACATGCCTTTTACCGAAATTTTGATTTTTTGCCCTTTCTTGGCTTATAAAAACAACCCTAGAGGCCCCATTTTCTGTTACTCTGACCCAGATAGCTAATCCCCTTTCTTCATGGATTGAGGCATCCTCCCATATCGAACGTTTGAACTTCGCCCCTTTCGGCCTTAATGCCATTTTCTCACTGAGGGCTGTGAAGATTAACAAACCTTTACTGTCAGCTGCTGCACAACTGTGGGATCGGTAGTCTCACATCTTTCGATTTGGCCTTGAAGAACTATGTCCCACTATGGAGGAGTTTGCTGCTATTTTGGATTTGGCTCCGCGGAGTCCTGTTGTTGTTCCCACTTTCTCCTTTTCGGGTCGGCAATGAGTGATGCAACTCTGTGGTCTGTCTAAGATGGAAGCTTCTCTTTTGGCATTGGGTGACGGCCTTGACATCCCATGGCTCATTGAGAGGTTTCATCCTACTGGCGACCTCAGCGATCTCGACTTTCAGCTGCGGCATCGTTATGCTCTTTGCTTCTGTCTTCTTGCCCAGTACCTTCTTGTCCCCTCTGACGGACCAGTTAGCTGTTCATTGGTTGACATTGCGGATAAGATGTGGATGTGGAAGGACTTTTACCGCTTGTCTTAGCCAAGACACTGCTGGGTCTAGACGTTGTTCATCGTGGTGAGACCACGTCTTTTGCTGGCAGTCCCTTACTTCTTCAGGTAAGCTCAAAACCTCTCCCTTTATTAGACTTTTGTCATACTACAAGGCTTCTCCTTCACTGTTCCAATTTTTACTATAGATCTGCCTGATGAAGAAGATAAATCTTATACAGAAGCCTCCCACTAATAGGCACAGTGCCGCAGCTTTTCTTTACCATCCCCGTTATCAGATATGCGACACCGAGGTAGCCTGGCGACAGTATCTTTCTTCTCTGACCGGCCTAGATATTACCTAGCAGTGTCCCTGGTGGCGGATCCTTGCTATAACTCTAACTACTATGGATCACCCTGGCGTTTTGCTGATTGGTCTTCGTCAGACTACCTTCTATTACCCTCAGAGGATCATGCAGTAGTTTGGGCAAAGTCAGATCATTTTTCCCAGTATTCGAGGACATCTGTTTTCATCTGCACGGCGGGCACCATTTCTAACACTGTATCAGGATGCCTGGCCTTCTCGTTCACTTATGGAAATGCAGGAGCAACAATGTCCCGAGCTTTCTACTGAGTACAAGACATGGCTGCTGCAGGATAGGGAGAAGAAGGATAAGGAAGAAGGGAAACAAGTAGTGAAAAGGAGAAAGACTTGAAAACTTTTGCTTTATTTTGAAAAATTTCACAGCTTTCTTTTTTATTTGTAGAGTTTTGGATTTACGTGCCCTTCCTTTCAAAAACTTAGTAATTCTGAATCGAAGTAATGAAAACTCCCACTTTATGTTCGCGATGGTTCAAATTTATTCAAAGTTTATTTTTTGACTTTATTATCGAAATCCAAAAATTAATTTGCATTAATCTTACTTGGATTCAAAGATGGTTAAAAGAAAAGAATGTGACCGGACTTCTTAAAAGAAGTTGCCTACGTATCCCAAAAAGATGGAATCAGGCCATAACGTAGTTCGGGCTTGGTTTACACTCGGGTATTGGCACTCTCATTTTGTAGTGCCCTAACTTTTGTCAAGGTTGCCCTTTTAGATTTTCGACCTTGCAGGCTACTCTAACTTTTTTTTGAGTTACCTTTTTGATTTTCAACTCAACAAACTTTTTTATTTTATCTTTATTTTTACCTCAAAGATAGTACTTTTTGAGTTAGTCGAGATTTACTGGAGTGAAGAACACATTTCCATCCAAATCCATAATAATGACTACACCGCCAGTCATGATGGTTTTGATGAGAAACGGTCCGGACCAGTTTGGCTTAAACTTGCCTCTCGGGTCAAAGATAAGAGCTCTGATTTCTTTAATAACCAAATCTCCTTCTCTAAGGTCCTGGGTCTTGACTTTCTTATTGAATGATCGAGCTATCCTCCTCTGGTATCCTTGTACATGAAACAGAGCCTGTAGTCTTCTTTCGTCAAACAAAAGTAACTCCTCCATTCGATTCTTCTGCCATTCTGCTTCTGAAATACTGGCCTCTGCCACTACTTTTAATGAAGGGATTTCCACTTCAATGCGAAGTACACCTTCCATCCCGTATACTAAAGAGTATGGCGTAGCTCCCGTCGAAGTTCTGATTGACGTTCTGTATCCCCAAAGTGCAAATGGTAGATGTTCCGGTCAATCCTTATGTGAGTTGATCGTCTTTTGTAGAATTTTCTTAATATTTTTGTTTGCTGCCACGACTGCCCCATTGGTCTGCGGCCGATATGGTGAGAATTTGTGAGCCATTATTTGGTATTCTTCGAAAAGATTCAAGACCTTTCCTTGAAAATGAGACCCATTATCCGATATAACCTCGTGGGAGACCCCATACCGGCAAATGATGTTTTGCTTGATAAATTTAGCAACATGGGAGGCTTTCAATACCAAGTAGGAAGCTGCTTCCACCCATTTGGTAAAGTAGTTAATGGCCACTAAAATAAATTCATGCCCATTTGATGCCTTCGGTGTTACTCTACCGATCACATCAATGTCCCATACTGAGAATGGCTATGGTGATGTCAGGTTATACAGCTGAGATGGGGGAACGTTCATAAGGTTTGCGTGAATCTGACACTTATGACACCTCCGCACAAATTGTATACAGTTTGTCTCCATTATCATCCAAAAGTACCCTTGTCGCAGGATCTTTTTGGCTAACATGTTTCCGCTCATGTGTGACCCACAAACTCCCGCGTGAATTTCCTTCATCAATGCTTAGCCCTCTTCAGTGTTGACATACAGCTTATTGACCCCAGAATACCCTCGTTTATATAGCCTACCACCGCAAACGACAAACTGTGCAGATAATCTTCGTATCGCCCTTTCATCCTTTTTGCTGGCAAACTTGGGATATTCTCCTTTCTCTACAAAGTTCTGAATATCAAAGTACCATGGAAGGTCATCAGTGCTTTCCTCGATTGCAGCTGTCATCTCGTATGCTGGCTTTCTTTTCTGTTCAATTATCAAAGGCCTCGTTCGAACCCCGGATGGTATGTCAATCATGGATGCTAAGGTGGCCAGTGCGTTAGCGAACTTGTTCTGCAGTCTTGGAACGTGGGTAAATATCACTGATTCAAAACACGGTATCAGTTTCTCTAGCTCTTGATGATAGAGAATCAAGGTTGAGTCCCTGACCTTCTATTCTCCTATCACTTGTAAAACCACCAGCGCTGAATCTTCGATAACTTTCTAGTTTCCTTGCCCCTAATTCTAATGCTGCCTCCAATCTAGCTAGACATGCTTCATACTCAGCCTGATTATTGGTAACTTCAAAATTTAGCTTCAAAGATAACG
>JAUMHN010236285.1:0-20154 GCA_032360265.1 Heliamphora ciliata | reverse complement strand
AAGGCCAACCTTACGGTTGGGCGAACGGGGTGCCTAACACCTTTCCCGATTCGTACCTTAGCCCCCGAACCCTTTTTTTTCTCTGCTTAACGTTTTCAAGATCAGTAGCCAATTTTATTTTTCTTAATTTTTCTCAAAAACTAAGTGGCGACTTATTTTTTAACAAAAGGAATTTTCAAATTTTGATTTTTAAGGTGTTTAAAATATCTTTGAATTTTCTCATTTTTTAACCCCCAAATCCCAACGCCACACTACCGAGAACAATCAAGTAAGAATCGTAGTGAAAAACCTATAGTCCCCTATGAAATGCTACCTTACTACACAGTCGCTCTTTACCTTTGAGCAGCTGCTCGATGTTGGAGTACAAATTGAGGATGCCATTCAATCTAGAGACATTGAGAAAGTCAAGCCCAATCAGAAACCAAGAAGGACTTTCCCGACTAACAACCAAAATCAATCTGCTTCTGCCAACCTCGTTTCTCACTCAAACGAGGTTTACCTTTTGAACCCTTCATCCTTCGCCCAATAGACAAACAATACCCAACAGTCAAACAATGGCCAACAGCCACAAAGGCCAAGGAGGGTCTTCACTCCTCTCGACATTTCATTATCCATAGCCCTAAATCGACTTGTCGGGAAAGGGCTTATCAAGCTATTGGACCCCATGCCCGTACCTAATCCCCTACCACTGCGGTATAATGCTTTTCAGTACTACGCCTACCACCAGGGTCATGGGCATTTGACTGATAAGTGTATGAGGTTGCGACATCAGATCCAGGATCTCATTGATAACAAAGTAATCGCACCACTGTCTGCTACTCCAAAGCCGAATGTCACGACCAATCCTCTCCCAAACCATGCTAAGCAAGCTGGGGTAAACTGCATATCGCTGGGACAATTAGAAGATCCGAGCCAGTACATTTACTAAGCACATCTGCCACGCCCGCATGTTTTAGTTACTGAGCATCAGATAGCCTGTTCACTGATTATGGATGGGAATGGCTGGGATATGATGGAAGAGTGGAACAATGATGCTTGGGAAGGGTATCAGGTGGCAATCCATGTTAACCAACAAGAAGAGGAGGAACGTAATGAGGAAGACTACTGGTTGTTGGATTATCCAGCACGACCATACGAGTTTGGTCATGTGCTCGATGGCATTACCCTTCCTCAACATTTTGAGGATAAGGTATATGTTGACAATATGCAATCCTACTGGTTAGTAAGGGTTGTGCTGAAATTAAACGGGGCTGAATGGACCGACTTCTGGGCTGCCCAGGAACAGTTGATAGAATACAACGAAGAGGACATCTGGGAGGAGGTCGACAACACATGGGCCATAGAGGATTAAGGGGAGAGAAAAGGGAGAGTAGCAGTCATCGACTTAAATGATCTCTGGGCATTTATAAGCCCTCTGTACGTAGACGAGATAAGATAGACTGAAAGTGCAATGCCGGGACTGTGGAATCCCTAGAAAGGCATAGAGCATCTGACAAGAAATGGACGGCATTTCAAGCTGGCTCATCTTAAAAAAGGACAGCCAAGTAGGAAGGAAAAAGAGAAGGAACAGGAAGAAGAGGACGACACTATTCTAAAGCAGCTGAAGAAGACATAGGCTAACATTAGCATATGGGGCTTCCTAATGGCTTCACATTGGCACCGACAAGCTGTGTTGAAAGTTCTAAACAAAGTCAATGTTTCGATAGATGCGCCCCCTAAACAGTTGATTGGATTAATACTGCCAGCTACAGAGCCGAAAGTGATTTCTTTTTCGGAGAAAGATTTACCATTAGAAGGGAAGAATCACAATAAGCCTCTGCACATTACAGTCAAGTGTTTAGAAAAGTGGGTCCCGATGACGCTAATTAACAACGGCATAGCCTTGGACGTTTGCCCACTCAAGATTACAATTTGCCTGGGGATGAAGTCGGACCAGTTCACGCCCTGTAGTCAAGGAGTTCGAGCCTATGACAATACAAGGAGGGATGTGTTAGGAATGGTATCATTTGTAGTATCAGTGGGACCTCTTGAGATGTAAGTTGAGTTCCATGTGCTGGACATGCCAGCTTCCTTCAATCTGTTGTTGGGCAGGCCATGGCTACACAACCTAAACATCCAGGTAGGGCCATCTACTCTCCACCAAAAGCCAAAATTGATAAAGAATGGGACAGTGCTGGCCATCCACGGAGAAGATAGTATTCAACCCCCAAGAGGAGAGGGTTCGACTCTTTTGGAGGTTCAGCCTGGAGAAGGGGATGTGTCGTTAAGTGGGGTTCCAATTTGATGAAGCTCAGGGTATGCAGATGCTGTTAAGGGAAGAAGAGAATTACATCAACCTGCGAGCAGTTACAATGATGAGGCAAATGTCCTACTTCCCTGGTATGGAGCTTGAACGTAAGCAATAGGGTATTTCAAAACCTATCTAGGTATTGCCAACTTCGCACCGTTTCAGCCTTGGGTATAAGCCGATCGAAGAAGATTTGGAAGGGCCTAAAGGGGGACAGAAGGCTAAATACTCAGGAACGCTCAACGGGTACTTTGTCATTGAAGGAGAAGATTTCCCATTCTGTGGCTTTCTAGAGCCATGGATTGATGAAGAAACCAACCAGAAGCTGCCAGAACTGAAAATTTTCTTTGGCCATCAATTATCTAATACGAAAGAAGAAGAAACAGTGAAAGGGAAAGGGGAAGAAAAGAAAATCCAAGGGGAAGATTGGGTGGTCAAGCTGGATGGTCTCAACATGGAGGTGTTATTCAATGAGAAGATGGCTCATTCCGTGTGGCTGATCGGGACTGCTTCCTGAAAGGTTTCAGCACACAAATCGACTGCACCAAACTCGTTATAGATACGACTGCAGAGGAAGTGAAGAAATGGACTATAATGTTTGGTAATGTGCATGTTATCTGTCTTGAGTCTGAGTCTGAGTCTGAGTCAAAGTTTGTGGTTAAGGGTACGTCTGTTTGTGCACCTCCATCTTCTTTTGCCTTCGCGCTTGTAATCCCCTCTTTCTTCAATGAAATAAACGAGATTTCTGGTTACTCTGCTCTGTTTGATTTATTTCATACGATTTCGGATGATTTTGAATTTGACGGGGATATCCCCAAAGAAATAAAACTTTTAATAAAAAGAGAAGAAGAAATGCACACCCAACCAACAATTGAATAAACTTTGTCAATAAATCTGGGTAATGAAACTAACCGACAAATTGTATAAATTGGTTCTTCTTTATCCTTAGTTGAACGTGAACAATTAATAACTTTATTAAAAGAATTCAAAGATGTATTCGCATGGTCTTATGAGGATATTCCCAGAATTGATCCCGACATTGTCTAACACCATATCCCCTTGTACCCTGATGCCAAACTGGTTAAACAAAAGTTGAGACAGATCCGGCCAGAATGGGCCCTAAAGATTAAAGAAGAAGTTGCCAAACAGATCAATGCTGGATTCCTAATGGTAACTGAATATCCGAAGTGAGTAGCTAATATTGTGCCGATTTTAAAGAAGGATGGTCATATCCAAATCTACGTAGATTTTTGAGATCTCAACAAGGCTAGCCCAAAGGATGACTTTTCACTACCACACATTGACATCTTAGTAGACAGTACGGCGGGGCATGCCTTGTTGTCATTCATGGATGGCTTCTCCGGGTATAACCAGATTTTGATGGACCCCGAGGACAGAGAGAAGACAACGTTCACTACACCATGGTGTACCTATTGTTATCGTGTGATGCTGTTTGGTCTAAAAAATGCAGGGGCAACATATTAGAGAGCTGCTACTACTTTACTGCATGACATGATACATAAGGAGGTCGAAGTGTATGTGGATGACATGATAGTCAAGTCCAAGGATCAGGATGATCACATTGTAGTGCTACGAAAGTTCTTTGAAAGGATTTGAAAATTCAAGATGCGGTTCAACCCACAGAAGTGTGCCTTCGGAGTTTTCACTGGAAAAATGCTTGGATTTATGATTACTTAATGGGGCATTGAAGTTGACCCTTCAAAGATTAAAGCAATCTTGAAAATGCCTCCGCCAAGGACCAAACGAGAAGTTAGGGGCTTCCTGGGTAAGATACAGTTCATCAGTGAATTCATCGCAAAACTGACAACTACCTATGAGCTGCTCTTCCATCTGCTGAAGAAAGGAGTCGAGTTCGAATGGATAAGAAATGCCAAGACGCCTTTGAATCTATGCACCAGTACTTGCAAAATCCACTTGTTCTAGCTCCTCCCAAACCTGATAAGCCACTGATCCTCTATTTGTCAATGACTTATTCAACTATGGGATGTATGTTAGCAAAAGAGGGAGAAATCGAAACTGAAAGAGCGGTCTACTACTTAAGCAAGAAGATGACGGAGTTAGAGATACGCTATATGCTGCTGGAAAAGATAAGCTGGGCTTTGGCTTGGGCTTCCCGAAAGCTGAGGCATTACATGCTGTCTTTCACAATGAACATAATCTCCCAGATGGACCCATTAAAGTACCTGTTTGAAAAGCAAGCACTGACAGGAAGGTTGGCTCGATGGTTGCTGTTACTATCACAGTTTGATCTTAAATATGTCACCTGAAAGTCAATCAAGAGTAGAACAGTGGCAGAATTCCTAGTCGACCAGCCAGTTGAGGGAGGTGAAGACATAGAGTTTCAGTTTCCTGATGAACAGCTGATGGAAGTTGGGGATGATAAGTGGACTCTATATTTCGATGGTGCATCTAATTAATATGGCTATGCAATAGGAGTTCTGCTTGTCACTCTCGACGATTCACACGTGCCGTTATCCTTAAAGCTCAATTTCGAAGTTACCAATAATCAAGCTGAGTATGACGCATGTTTAGCTGGATTGGAGGCAGCCTTGGAACTAAGGGCAAGAAAATTGGAGGTCATTAGAGATTCGGCATTGGTGATTTCACAAGCGAAAGGAGAATGGAAGGCCAGAGATTTAACATTGATTCTCTACCATCAAGAGCTGGAGAAGCTGATACCATACTTTGAGTTAGTGATCTTCACCCATGTGCCAAGATTGCGAAACAGGTTCGCCAACGCATTGGCCACCCTAGCATCCATGATTGGCATACCTCTCAGAGTCAGAATGAGGCCACTAATAATTGAACAGAAGAGAAAGTCGGCATACGAGGTGACAGCCGCAATCGAGGAGAGCATCGACGAACTTTCATGGTATTTTGACATCTAGAATTTTGTGGGAAAAATAGAATACCCCGAGTTTGCTAGCAAAAAGGACAAGAGAGCAATACGACAATTATCTACGCAGTTTGTCCTTTTCGGGGGAAGACTATACAAATGAGGGCATTTTGGAGTCAATAAGCTGTATGTCAACGCTGAAAAAGGCTAAGAACTGATGAAAGAGATACATGCAGAGTCTGTGGGCCACACATGAGTGAAAACATATTAGCTAAGAAGATCCTACGACAAGGATACTTTTGGATGACCATAGAGACAGACTGTACACAGTTCGTGCAAAGGTGCCATAAGTGTCAAATTCATGTAAATCTTATGCATGTTCCCCCATCTCAACTGTATAACCTGACGTTGCCATGGCTAATTTTAGTACGGGGCATTGATGTAATCGGCAGGGTAACACTGAAAGCGTCAAATGGGCATGAGTTTATCTTAGTGGCCATTGACTATTTTACTAAGTGGGTAGAAGCAGCTTCCTATTCAATGCTGAAAGCCTCTCATGTTGCCAAATTCATCAAGAAAAACATCATTTGTCGGTACGGGGTCCCTCATGAGGTCATCTCAGATAATGGCTCACATTTCCAAGGTGAGATCTGGGATCTCTTTGAAGAATACCGGATAGTGGCTCACAAGTCATCACCATATCGGCCGCAGACCAATGGGGCAGTTGAGGCAGCAAACAAGAACGTCAAGAAGATCTTGCAAAAGATGATCAACTCGTGTAAGGATTGGCCGGAACATCTACCATTTGCACTTTGGGGATACAGGACGTCGATCAGGACTTCAATAGGAACTACGCCATACTTTTTAGTGTACGGGATGGAAGCCGTACTTCCCATTGAGCTGAAAATCCCTTCGCTACGAGTAGTGGCTGAGGCCAGTATTTCAGAAGTAGAATGACAAAGGAACCAAATGGAAGAGCTACTCTTATTCAATGAAAGAAGGCTGCAAGTGCTGTTCCACGTACAAGGGTATCAAAGAAGGATAGCCAGAGCATTTAACAAGAGGGTCAAGACCCGGGATCTCAGAAAAGGGGACTTGGTTCTTAAAGAAATTAAGGCCCTTATCTTCGACCCAAGAGGCAAGTTCAAGCCAAACTGGTGTGGACCGTTTCTAACCATCATGATCGGTGGTGCAAATATCATTATGGATTTAGATAGCAATGTGTTCTCCACTCCAGTCAACCTTGACCAACTCAAAAAGTACTATCCTTGAGGTAAAAATAAAGATAATAAAAGCTCACTGAGTTAAAAATTAAAAAGGCGACTCAGGCAAAAGTTAAAGCAGCCCGTAAGGCCAAAAACTTGAAAGGGCGATCTTGGCAAAAGTTAAGGCATCGCAAAAGGAGAGTGTCAATACCCGAGAACAAACCGAGCCCGAACTACATTAAGGCCTGATTCCACTTTCTTGAGATACGTAGGCAGCTTCTTTTAAGAAGTCCAGCCACATTCTTTATTTTTAACCATCTTTGAATCTGAGTAAAACCAATGCAAATTTATCTCTAGATTTTGATAATAAAGACATTTAGTTGCAAAAATTAAAAAACTTTGGATAACTTTGAACCATCTTAAACATAACATGGGATTTTCATTGCTTTAGCTTCGGGTTATAAAGTTTTGAAATAAAAGGGAGGGCCCGCAAGTCCCAAACTCTACAAACAAAATAAAAGCTGTGAAATCTTTAAAACAAAGCAGGGTGCCTCAAATCTTTCTCCTCTTCGTTGCCTACTTCCCCTCTTCTTTATCTTTCTTCTCTCTGTCCTGCATCAACCATGACTTGTACTCGTCAGAAAGCTCAGGGCACAGCAACTCTTGCGTCTCCATCTGTGAGCAAGACGGTCAGGCATCCTTATTTAGTGCGAGAAACAGGGCTCACAGCTGAGATGAATATAAATGGCCTCGGATACTGTGGAAGCCGATCTGGTTATGATCGAACTGCCGCATGATCCGATGAGAATAGTAGAAAGTGGACTTGCACAGGCCAATCAGCAGAACACCAGAGTGATCCATGGTAGTCAGGGTCATGGCAGGGACGCGCCACCAAGAGCATTGCCAAGTGATGTCTGGGCCTGTCAAGGAAGAGAGGTACTGCTGCCAAGATGCCTCAGTGCTGCATATCTGATAGCAAGGGCGGTAAATGAGAGCTACAGCACTGTACTTATCCATAGAAGATTGCCGCATGAGGTTCACTTTCTCCATCAGCTAGATCTGCAAAAGGACAACAGAAAGCAATCAGAGAAAAGCTGTGTAAAGAAATAAATAGATAAAAAAGGGGTCTCAGATGGCCAACGAAGATTAAGAGATGGATAGAGGGTATGATGATGAGCCCTTGGAACCTGAGCCTGAACTAGATGAAGGGGTAAAAGCGGCCGGTCAAGAAGTCGAGAGGATGCCCTCGGGAGTCGAAGGGTATGATGATGAGCTCTTGGAGCCTGAGCCTAAATTAGATGAAGGGGTCGAAGACGACCAACTGGGGAGCTGAGAGGGCGACCCCGGAGGACATCAAAGTATATGATAAAATATGAGCGTACAAGAATTTTGGGTACAGTTTGGGCATGAATGCACTTGTTATGGTTGAGTTGGGATGAAACAAACCCCCTTGAGGGCGCAGCAGGTGGTCCCTGATAAAAGCCCGAGGGGGTGGGGGAACTAATCGTTGAAGACTCATGGAAGAGGCAAGTGGGAAGTGGTATTGCAAAGGCATTGTTCGCTGCTACCTACTTAATGGAAGTTATGAGGACTGGGGGTGAATGAATTGACCGTTGAAAACTCGTGAAAAAGGTAAATGGGAAGCAACTATCAGGGGCAGTGTGTTTTTAGCCGACAAATGTAAAAGGTGCCTAGTTTACCTAAAGAAGCAAAGGGCTGTCGGCAAATGTGGTTGTCTCACCCCGATGAACAGCATCCAGGCCAATCAGCGTTTCATCCAGAACCAGCAGTACAAAGTCCTCCCCCAACCACATTTGTCCCGCAATGTCAACCAACACACAACTGACTTGCCCATGAAAGGGGACAAGAAGATACTGGGCAAGAAGGCAAAAATAAAGGGCATAACAGCGTCGCAGCTGAAAGTCGAGGTCGCTAAAGTCGCCCGTAGGACGAAACCTTTCAAGGATCCAGGGAATGTCAAGGCAGACATCGGATGTCAAGAGAGAAGCCTCCATCCTGGACAAGCCACAAAGTTACATCACCTGCTAACGAGAAGAAAGGAAGAAAGTGGGAACAACAATGGAACTCTGCGGAGTCAGGTCCAAAATAGCAGCAAATTCTTCCATAGTAGGGCATAACTCTTCAAAGCCAAACTAAAAGACATGGGTCTGTGGGTCCCATAACTAAGCAGCAACCTTCAATAATGGTCCATCAATCTTTATGGCAGGGAAAACAAGGCGTTGATGCCAAACGAAGCAAAGTTTAGGCGTTCGACATGGGAGAATTCTTCAAGCCAAGCAGAAAGTGGGCCAGAAAAAGAAGCCATCTGAGTAAGAGTAACAAAAAATGGGGCCTCCAGGGCTGTATTCATAAGACATGAAAGGGCAGAAAATCAAAAATTCAGAGAATAGTACAGTCAAAGTGGCGACCGCTACCTTGGAGTGGGCGACCGCTAACATGAAAGTACACAGTATAGTGACGTCACTCTGTTGACCAAGCGATCGCCATGTGTCCCTTGGGTTATGTGGCGACCGCCAGCTTAGATTGTGGCGACCGCCATGTCTGAAGGTGGTGGGTATGTATGTTTGCAGCTTTTGTGATATATGTAAAGTTTTGAGACTTGTATCATACATCCAGAACAGTCAGAGAAGTAAATGAAGATAAACCATGCAAACAGATATATATTAAGCAGTAAAAGGCCCAACAGTAACAGAATGTATCAGAATGCAAACCAGGGCACCCAGGCCCAATAACATGTAAAGCTGGGGCACGCAGGTCCATAAACCAGAATAAATGTATAGAAATGTATCAAACTGGGACACGCATGCCCAAAAAACCAAAAGTATGTAAATGTATATGGAAGGGGGGAGTCTCTCTCTCAAACTCTATCACTCTCGCCTCGAGCGGACTTGGCGGGAAGAAGCACCGGCCTCCTTCGAGCTAACATCCTTAAAGAGTCTCTCAAAATCTTCACTATCATCTTCGCTATTTGAAGAAGAGGATATAACCCTGGAGCGGCTCCGGGCAGAAGGGACAGATCCTCGGGAGCGGGCTCGGGAAGAAGTGGCACGGGACCCACGACCTCGTGCTAGAGATGGGGCTAAGGCATGAGCAGAAGGCTGAGCAGGAGCCTGTGATGGAACTACACCAGTGGAAACTACTGGTGCCTGTAGAAAGAAGCAAAGTAAGAGAATAGTGCATAACATAACAATGAGATCAAAAATGAAATACTCACTGGAAAAGGGACAAAAGGAACCCCAGCTGCACGCAGAGCAGCATACCGCTCACCACCAGCATGAGGCGGTCTAGCTAAGCCTGATCCACCTGTCAAAGGAAATGAAAGGCTAAGCAGTCTAAATAGAGGAAAGACAAAAAAGAAAACAGTGAAAAGAAGCAAACCTAAGCATACACTTGTCAAAACTTTAGAGCAGGAGGAACTGGGATAGGAATGTCGAAAGGGTACCCGACAATAAAGGCCGATATGGTCCAGGCACCTCAACCGCCCCAGCCCGAGCACCTCTAGCAGCAGCAGCTCCAAGACCGGTATCGGCCACCTCCGGTGCTCGTCTCCTCCTACCACCAGTCGAGCTAGGTCCGAGTGGTCCTAGCAGATGCGCCCGGGCCCAACCTGTGTAATCCCCCTCGACAACCAGCAGCTCCAAGGCGTGTGTCCCCACCATCACTAAGAGCACGTCCATGCGACTAAGGAGATCGGACCAGCGCATGTGGGCTAGAGGGACCCCTAGGATCCGAAAGTAGTCAAGACCAAGTGATTGGCGAACTACCCTCTCTCCGAGGTAGTACTCTTGACCAAATGGGCACTCCAATAGGATCTGCCTAGAAGCGATGTCTCAGCTATGCGTCAAATCTGCGCCCGCCCGATCCTCCACTTCGTGCCAGACATCCCAATGGACCTACAGTAATTCAAAGTATAGTACAGCACTGAGCAGTAATCAATGCAGTGAACAATAAATAGTGAGCAGTGAATACAGAGAGAAATGTACAATACAGTAAAATGGAAAAAAGTGATACCTGATCGAGGGTCAGTCAGTCCAACGATGCTCGGTATCTGTTAATGTCCTTCTCCCCAACCTTATTTCCCTTTAGGCCTCGGGACCATCGAGCCGTACGAGGAATAACTGAAGGGTCATTAGAGGAGTTCGCCGGGACATGAAGCCTGAGAAACTTGTAGGTCCAAAGCTGTAAAGAAAAGATGTCAGCAAGCAGACAATGGATAATGGAGAACAGAAATGAATGAAAAATGTACAAAAACTAAAGCATATCTCCCAAACCCTCCAGTATCCCCCTATGCTGAACTCTTGGGGGAACCGGGTCAGAGTCTTCATGAAGCCATACAGGGTGGTAAGAGCAGCACCTCCCCAGTCGTATGAAGCAACCCGGTCAAGATGAGCTAAGGCACCCAAGGAATGAAGATGAACGGTATTCTCCTTGTTCGAGAATAAGGAGGTACAAAACATATACAGGAGAAAGCCTCGGGCAACCCACTCGTAGTGACGGGGCACCATGTATATCGGACCTAGTCTCGGTCCATCTGTACAAGAACAGCTCCCGAAAGATACATCAGCGCGTCGGTGGACCAGGCGATGGTAGGATCGAATGGAATAGGAGCTCCTCCAACCCAAATACCGGTGATCAAAGCGAAGTCGTGAGGCATCACGGTATCCTTGAAAGTGGTAAAGTGGAAGGTGTTGGTGGTGTCCCACCACCACTCAGCAAGGGCCGTGAGCCAATAGCCCGGCTAGGAGCAGAGAGGGCATCATACCACTCCAACACCTCTCCGGAGGCAGATTCGCCAAAGCCTCTAACATAGTGACTAGCATGAAAAGAAGAAGATAAGCAGACGATATATAAAGAGCAGATCAAACAGGTGATATGCAGAGAATAGTTGAAGCAATAAGAACCCTAGGTTCATGTGTGTGTGACTACTCTGGTTCTATCAAGCCATAGAGGACTAGGCACCCTAAGCCTTGACGAGCCAAGCAAACTTTCAAGCCCTAGAAAACTAGGCACCCTAAGCCCTGGTACGCTAGGTAAATCTTTCAAGCCCTAGTGTGACAGGAAAATCTTTCAAACCCTGGTGCGCCAAGTGTTAAGCCTTGGTAAGCCAAGCAAATCTTTCAAGCCCTAGAAGACTAGGCACCCTAAGCCTTGGTCCACCGGTAAATCTTTTAAGCCCTAGAAAACTAGGCACCCTATGCCCTGGTGCGCCAGGCAAACCCTGAACATCTTAGTAGAAGACTAGGAACCTTAAGCTCTAGTACGCCAGGCAAATCGTTCAAGCCCTACACGTCCTAGTAGAAGACTAGGCACCCTAAGCCCTGGCGAGCATGGAAAATCTTTTAAACCCTAGAAAACTAGGCAACCTAAGCCCTGGTGCGCCAAGCAAACCCTGCACGTCCTAGTAAAGGACTAGGAACCCTAAGCCTTGGCGAGCCAAGCAAATCTTTTAAGCCCTAGAAGACTAGGCACCCTAAGCCCTGGTGCGCCAGGCAAACCCTGCACGTCCTAGTAGAAGACTAGGAACCCAAAGCCCTGGTGCGCCAGGCAAACCCTACACGTCCTAGTAGAAGACTAGGAATCCTAAGCCCTGGTGCACCAGGAAAATCTTTCAAGCCCTAGAAGACTAGGCTCCCTAAGCCCTAGTGCACCAGGTAAATCTCTCAAGCCCTAGAAGACTAAACACCCTAAACCCTGATGCGCCAGGCAAACCCTACACGTCCTAGTAGAAGACTAGGAACCCTAACCCCTGGTGCGCCAGGCAAATCTCTCAAGCCCTAGAAGACTAGGCACCCTAAACCTTGGTGCGCCAGGCAAACCTTGTACGTCCTAGTAGAAGACTAGCAACCCTAAGCCCTGGTGCACCAGGCAAATCCTTTTAACCCTATGTTTGTGTGTGTGTGATGATCCTTTGGTTTTGCACGCCCTAGTAGAAGATTAGGGACCTTAAGCCTTGTTGCGTCAGGCAAATCTCTATCATTTTATGTTAATCATTCTCCTAGTTTTTCTAAACATCAAAAAAATACAAAAAGTCTTCCCTATGATATTTATGTTTTGCCCCTTTGCCCGAATTTTCTAAGATCTTTGAAATGAAAAAAAATGCCCCTTTAAGTTTCTAGGAATTTTAAAAATTTGTTTTAGTTTTTAGGACTTTTAACAAAAATTTCCTCTCTTTTTTTTTTAGAATTTTTGAAAAGATTCCCTCCTTAGATTTTTAAGCCACAAAAACAAAAATTCAATGCCTTAGACTAGCCCCAAAAATAAAATATAAAAAAAAACTTCCCCTTTCATTTTACAATAATGCCCTTTTGAGGTCTTTCCCAAAAATAAAAAATAATAAAACGTTGCCCCCAATTGTTAGAAGTTTTTTTGTAAAATTTGCCCCTAGACTTTTAGGATTTTGAAAAAAAATTTGCCCTAATTTTTTAAGATTTTTGAAAAAGATTTCCTAATTTTCTACGATTTTTGAAAAATTTTCCTTAATTTTCTAGGATTTTTGATAAAAATTTTCATAATTTTTTAGAATTTTTGAAAAAATTTGTTCCTTAGTTTTCATGCCCCAAAAACGAAACAAAAAATTTTCTCCCTTAGTTTTTTATGTTTTTCCTAATAATAAAAATAAAAAGATTAAGCCCTTTACTTTTGTGATTTTCGCTAAAATAATTGTCATTTATTTGTTTGCATCTAAGCCTTAGCCCTAGTGTCCCTACTGTTTTAATCTTCATTGCACAAGTACCTTGGCTAAGTGTTTTAGTATAATATTCAAGTTTGTTGTCATCACATCACAATCACATCATATCATATCATGTTCATATCATCATATCATATCACTTCACAACACATATCACAAAGAGATCCTAGACATGGATCTACGCTTGATATATATCATACAACATGCTTTGGTATTAAAACAAGTAAGGATGGGGAACCTACCGACGAACGCTGGCAAGAGATGTGCTGGTTTAGCTCTCAGAGAAGAACGTCAGCAGCAATGGCATCGGCTGGTGGATCATACTGCCTCATCCCGCCCAGGACCAAGCGATGTAGAACTGGAGCGTAAGTGTGTGGATCAAAGGGTGCAGGATGACCCTCTCCGGCATGATGGTCGAGGAAGTCGGCCTCAACGGCAGCATCTGCAGCTGCATGTGCCTCGACAGCAGCCCGTGCCTCCACAGCAGCTCGGCGAGAGGCACGCTCTGGCTCGAGAGCGAGGGTATCCATGGCCCCCATGGATGAACTCCTCGTAGCAGAGGGGCCTGTCACTCCCCCAAGTCATCATCTCCCTGGCCCAAACCCACCATGAATAGAAAGGGGATCACAAACAACAACGTAAACATCTCGCAAAAGCAAGAGAGAAGAACCCGAAAGCTAAGAAGCAAGAAGAAGCAAAGAGAAGGTTGGGAGAGAGCTAAGAGCATAGAGAAGCTAGAGAGAGAGAGAGTAGAGGTGAGAATAATCTGCCCCGCGCGACCTGGAGACCTTGTACGCGCCTGGAGGTGGCGGACGCCACCTTCGATGTCAACGACCTCCAGGTTAATGAAAGGACACACGGCAGCTGCCAAGATGAAAGGGATTTTATCCGACGACGGCCAAGTCAGAGGAGTTTTGTCTAGGCGGTCGTCAGGTTATCAACGGTCACGTCAGTCTGCCGTTTTGATGAGGGGATATTTGGGAGTTTCATGCTTATTTTGGGTGTTTTTTGGGTGTTTACTGTGTGTCTTCCGGGTTTGTTATTGATAAATTGTGTGTGCATCTTTTATTTGTTTTAAGTATCATGTGTGCTTTAGATGTGTGTGTTTCTCAAAAAAAAAAAATTCTTTTGAGTGAGTTTTTCAAATTTTGTTCTGTGTTTTTCCACCTTGTCTTTTGGTGATGCAATCTCCTGAAAAATTTAATTTTAAGTCGAGACTTGACTTTTAATTATTTTTATCCAGCTTTCGTCTCGAGTTTTTAAGTCTTGACTCGACCTATTAATTCATGATTACCCTTCTTGATAAATTTAATTTTAAGTCGTGACTTGGCTTTTAATTATTTTTATCCCGTGTTTCGTCCCGAATTTTTAGGTCTTGACTCGACCTATTAATTCGTGATTACCCTTCCTGAAAAATTTAATTTTAAGTCGTAACTTGGCTTTTAATTATTTTTTTCCCGCTTTCATCTCGAATTTTTAGATCTTGACTCGACCTATTAATTCATTGTTGCTTTCCCAGTTAAGATAATTTCTAGGATCTCGACTCGATTCTCTTATCCCTGACCGAGTTCTTAGATCTTGACTCGATCTTTGATTTGTTTGTTTGTGCTCCCTTTAGATCTTGACTCGATCTTTCGGGATTGTTCGATCATACCAGTGTCTGCATCATGTTCCTACATCTTGCATCCTTGCATTTTGTCCCAAGAACTACGTTTTGGTCTGATCCCTAGCAAAGGGGTACGTAGCCAGCTCGATAGAAATTCGAGTATGACCAACATCATATGCATGCTTGTATGTTTGTGGCCTAAGATAACGACTTGGCCAAATGGTTGTTGTCTCTGGATCTTTGATATAGCTTGCATCACGCGTTGCTACGAAAGATTTATCAAAGAGAGGCAACTGTAGACACCCCACTTTGACCATGCCTAATCTTAGGTGAATCCGATGATGAAAACGATTGGAAAGGTGTTCAGTACGATCCTCGAAAAATGATCCAAGCTCAGTATTTGAACCTAACGATCAAAACCTTCAAACTAGTGAAACCAATTTGAACTACCAACTTCATTGTAGCGACCGCCATGGAACCTTTTGGAAGCTTCCACTTTTTGGGGCGATTGCGAACTCCATTGTGGCGACCGCTATAGAACTTTTTGGAAGATTCCACCTTTTTTAGGCGACCGCCAACTCCATTGTGGCGACCGCTATAGAACTTTTAGGAAGATTCCACCTTTTTTAGGCGACCGCCAACTCCATTGTGGCGACCGCCAATAGAACCTCTTGGAAGCTTCCTTTGATATGGCGACCGCCATGTTCATACTCGGCGACCGCCAATTCCAAAAATCCTGACATGTCCCAGAACCTGTCAGCATCCCATTGGTTGAAGAATTCTATAAATACCGTACCCCAGCGTACATTTTCAAGAGAGAATTTTAGAGAGAAAAGCTCTACCGAGTCGCCGAGCAATTCCGAGCCCTGGTGTCGAATCCCTGCCGAAGTACCAATAGCCGAACCCCCAATACTAAAGTTCTGAAATTCTAGATTGGATCATCGCCCGAGGACCGAATTACCCATCATTACTCCCCGACTCGTGGATTCCTTAGGGATCCAGGTACTTTGCTTGGAACCCTAGTCTTTCTCACTCCATTTTCTACCTATTTGGAGTGACCGGATTAATTTGATTATTTCATCTTAATTACGTTCTTGCATTGGTTATAATTGCTACATTTATGTTTATTTGCATTAAGTTTATTAATTCATTAATTAGTGCTATTATAATTTGATAATACGACTAAACGATATTATTATTATAATACAAGCACTTACATATAATATATATTATTGTAATTGTTAATATTACACACATTTAATACAAATATTTCTTTTTCTTTTCTTTTCTCTTATTACGTAGTTTTATTTTCCTTTTTAATATTTCATTTCTTTTTCTTTTCTTTAATACTAATATTTTATTTTATTTTATTTTCTTTCTTTTTAATATTAGTTTAATGTTCTTTCACTGTCATTAATTTAATGTTCCTTTATTAATTTTTATTTTTTATTTTCTTTTTCTTTTCTTTTATTATTATCTTCATTTTTCCTGTAATGTAGCATTTTATTTTATTTTATTTTCTTTTATTATTAGTTTTATTTTCCTTATAATGTTCCATTTTTTTTCTTTTCTTTTAATATTAGTTTAATTTTTCTTTACTAGTATTTCTTTTCTTTTTCTTTTAATGTTAGTATTTATTTTTTTTGTAAAGTTCTATTTTCTTTTTCTTTTTCTATAACTTTAGTTTCTTTTCATAGTACTTATTTTATTTTTCTTTTCTTTTATTTTGTTAAGCTCAAAAATCATAAAAAGTATTTTAAGTTAGTTTTCACCTTTAAATTGTAGTATAATTTTCTCTTTTAATAATAATAATTAAAACTCTCTTGTTCATTTCATTTCTTTTTTTTTCTTTTGTTTTGTTTTAAAATATAAAATATAAAATAGTTAGATTTTTTTTATTAGTTTAATAGTATTTTCTAATCATTTATTTTAGCTTAATATTATTAGTTTAAGTTTATTAGTTTATTTTACAAATAATGCCAATCTTAATTCCTCAATTTTTAGTTTCTTTTCTTTCTCTTTTAGAACTTTTTATCTTTGATGTAATTTTATTCTATAAACCATCCTTTTGTTCATATTTTCTTTTGATTAAGATCATTAATTTTTCTTTTGGCACAAAACCCTCATTTTTAATTTCTTTGTTAGTAAACTTTCTTTTAATGTAGAATCCTTCTTGTACATACTTCTTACTTCTTTTACTAAAAATTTATCATGTTAATACTAACCTAGTTTGTTTTAATAATATGCATGTTTTACTTACTTTCTTTAAAATTGTGCTTAAAATAGTTTAGTTTATTTTGTAGTAACTTATGTTCAGGTAATTTTAGCATTTTTTAGCATATTTTTATTCTTTTATTTAAATTATGATAACTTAGGTTATTTTTGTGAAATTACATGTGAGTGTTCTCCATGTATTCTTAGATAGAAATTGCATGCCGTAGGACTTGGAATTTTATTTCTTTACTTGCTTTGGTTTGAAGTTCTATATACATATGCTATGTATTTTTTTATTTGATTTTGGATATTCTCTCTTTACCTCCACTTTCTTTATTTGCATGTATTTGAGAAATCTTATTAAAGAACCAATGATGATTAGTAGAGGTCAATCTTACGGTTGTACGAACAGGGTGCCTAACACCTTTTTCAATTCGTACCTTAACTCCCAAACTCTTTTTCTCTGGTTAACGTTTTAAGATCAGTAGATATTTTTGTTTTTCTTTATTTTTCTTAAAAATCAAGTGGAGACTCTATTTTCAACAAAAAAGGGAATTCAAATTTTAATTTTCAAGATGTTAAAATATTTTTTAAAATATTCTTTGAATTCTCTTATTTTTGAACATTATCAAAAATAAACTCAAAAATTCCAGCACCACAACACGCAAAGAAAATACATTAAAATTAAATATAACATGAGCTAAGCTACTGAAACCCTAAATAACCTGATTTTCTGAACATACTAATTTTCTGTCATGAAATTTAAAATATCATAACTAATTGTATAAAAATAATCTTAATGTGCTTTTCATGTCCAGACCTAACTTTTTAAGTTCTCTTTCATACAAAATTGGTTTGAAATGATTTTGTTGGGTAGAACTCTAGATATACCATTTTTGTTAAAGAGTGTCAGATTTTGACCACTCTGATTTGCAGACCTAAAAATCCTAAGTTAGAGTGAGAACCGAGCTTGGGTCGAAACATAAAACTTGTAGAGAACATGTTTATCTTACAGTCCACCAAACCTGAGCCAAATATATGAAATCTTGATAGGTCAAAACCCTTTCCAAAGTCACCGTTGTGATTAAGTGACTGACAGAGCTCTCTGTCACACATTTCTGTGAGACCAAAAACGTTAAACTATCTGTCTCTTTGGCCTTAAATTGTATTGGATATTATACGATATGTATTGTAGGATATTTTGTTGTGAGTTTGTTAGACAGTTTAGAAAATTTGCTTCTAGGCTTTAGCTCATGGCATTCGTGCCATAAGTGCAGAAGAAGATCATTTTGAGGAAGGTGTGTTCATAGAAGAAGAAGAAAACTTCGAGGAACGGGATGAGTGGCAAGAGCCAATCGACCCCAACAACACCGCTAGAAGACGTAAAATTTTCTCTTTTTGCTCTTTTGTTCTATCCGGGTTTCGTGGAACACCCACAAACAACCAAACATAATACTCAACCCGAGAATACACTCTCAATATAAACATACATGCATTGTATATAATCGCCAACCGGGTTAAATTACATGGTTCTAACACCGAAAAACATGTAAACATACATGGTTCAAAAGAATAAAAAGGAAGACTACAGATCTTCTGCCCCTCCGGCACCACAGGATCAACCCACGTGACTGGTACCTGAAAAATATTTCAAATTCCACACCGTGATCCAGAGCTTAACAGAAACTAGACAAATATGAAATGTAAACTAAACATGCTCAAAAAACAACATGTGGTTTTCGACTCTCTTTCATGCCTTAAAACAGTTTGAAAACGGTTTTAGATCACGACTCATTAGAGCCAGTAAAATAGTTTGAAAAGAGTTTGATAACACGACTCGCACGAGCCTCAAAAGAGAATAGGTATATGTATGCAGGACATGTATACATATCTAAACCAACTCACAAGCCTCGACAACAACTCTACAATAACCGAAGATAACTCATGCAATCCATTCAATTCACCCAACGCACCACGTGCAACACACGCAACACATGCCTCCTCAGGACCTCATTTCCGTCCTTCAGATACTCACACACAAGTGCATTGTTAGGACCACATTTTCGTCCTTCGTCAGTTAGAGCTAACGTTCATTGGACCATGTTTCTGTCCATCGTCAGCCAGGGCAAACACCATATCAAAATCATATAAGACCACATTTCCGTCTTATGTTTTAAAATATATAAGACCACATATCCGTCTTATATTTCAAAAATCATATAAGACTACATTTCCATCTTATGTTTCAAAAATCATATAAGACCACATGTCCATCTTATATTTCAAAAATCATATAAGATCACATATCCGTCTAATGACATGCATAAATAAAACTAGAGTTATAAATGCACAAAGCCACGTACAAACTTCACATCATGACGCCACCAGTCACATAATTCGACATCCACTCACATGGATAACCAACAACCCACAAAACTAAGCCTAGCCCGAAGGTCAACACCAAACTCATGAAATTCCGATTTTCACAAACCATCACCTTTTCCAAAAGAACCACGGGCCCAAACACGCCCCACACCCAACGCTAGACAAACATCACGCACCTAACCGTGCATCATCACCAGCATCTAACCATGCACATCACCCTCGAGGACAGCACCTAAACAAATACAACCAACAGAACACCAAAATGAACCCAATAGTATTTTAGTCGACTAATCCCATATATCAGTCAACTGAATACCATTGAAAACCCAAAACCCAACCACCAAACAACAAAACATCCTAAGGAACAAGCAATTTGAGAAAAAGTTCCATTAAGGATGAAAAATAACCTTTTCCCAAATATTTGGCCAAAAACGGATGAAAAACAGTTAAGAAATTTTGACATACCCTCACTATTTTGGCTATAATTTTTTTTACAAAAATAATTTTATTGTGGGAGAGGTGTCACTAGAAAGAAAACTTTTGGAGCTTCAATTTGACCACAAAAACGACCTCATTCCGAGTCCGGATGAGGGAGATACATCGATTTTTTTTAAAAATAATTTCAACCAGCAAAAATAGACCGTGGGCTAGACCGCTCAAGCGGTTTATCCAATGGTTTGGCAACCCGAGAACATCGCAAGACCGCCCTTTAGACCGCTTGAGCGGTCCCTCGAGCGGTCCAGCACTGAGAACTGACCTTTTTGCTAAAAAAGAAAGCCTACAACCATACGAACCCAAAATCGAAGCAACCAAACTCAGAAAGTCTTTGATAACCATGTAGAAGGGTTAGGTGTCAGGTGTGTTCCTGCATGGCTTTGAGTATAAGTGGGA
>JAUMHN010236176.1:0-20155 GCA_032360265.1 Heliamphora ciliata | reverse complement strand
GACCTTAGGATTGATTAGTCTTGCCTTCGGGCATTTGGATTAACATACTTGGGAGCCATGTTAGAGACGCGTTTCGCAGACGCGATTTCTTGCAAGGAATCTGAGTAGGTTGTTCAGCGTGACAAGTCTTTCTTGTTGGTTCTCCTCGGTATGTGAGATATGTGATGACATGATATTACGTGGCTTTGTTAGCATGCTTATCTGTCTTTTATGTTAGCAATAACATGTTGTATGGATTCTTATCCCATTATACTGCTTTCGTATAGAGTTATGTTCACTCGGGGAGGACGAGGCCGAGGTCGAGGCCGTAGCCGTGGTTCTGGCCGAAGGGACGTTCCAGTCCCAGATGTTGGGGATGCTAATACACCCCAAGGACCTGCTGCTGTGGGAGATCTGTTGCGTGAGATGGTCGGCTCCATCCGGTAACTGGCTGAGGCCTTTAGAGGGAAAGAGACCATACCTGAGCCGAGGGTGATGGTTGCGATGCGAGAGTTTCGCCGTCTGGACCCTCCTACCTTTTTTGGGGATCCCAATCCCACGGCTGCCATCGAGTGGCTGGAGCTGGTTACCAGGATCCTTGACTCGCTTTAGATTGAGGAAGATGATCGGAGAATTACATGTGCCGCCTTCCAGCTGAGAGGGAGTGCTCATATGTGGTGGAAGTTCACCAAGACCACAGTGGCAGGCACCTGGGATGCATTCACGAAGGTATTTTTGGAGAAATACTTTCCAGTGACTCTGAGGGATCGCTATAGAGAGGACTTCCTATTTCTGACACAGGGGACGATGACAGTACTTGAGTACGAGGCTGAGTTTACTAGCCTATCTCGGTTTGCACAAGATATCGTACCTACTGACGAGTTCTGTGCGAAACGATTTGAGAGAGGTTTGAGGCCCGCTATTTGTGACAGAGTGGCGGCATTCAGGATGCAGGTCTTTACAGAGCTGGTGGAGACTGCTATGAAAGTGGAGGACATTGAATGAGACGCGCAGAGATAGGGACAGTAGGAGTCAGCAGGGCGGGGGACGCACACAGGATCAGGGGCGCAGGGCGAACAAGCGTCGACGAACATGTGGGTCGTGTTCGCCTCCGGTAGGGTGGTATCCGCCCCAGTCTTCTGCATCCACGCCTCCCGTAGCTTCAACGGGAAGATCAGAGCAGAGAGGGCATCTTTGTTATAGATGCCAGCGGCCAGGGCATCGTGCGGCCGAGTGCAGGAGTACAGCGCCTGTTCAGGCTCAATCACAGTCGCAGGCTCAGCGGAGAGGGCCAGTGGTATGTTTTAAGTGCGGCCAGTCTGGGCACATCCGTAGGGACTGCCCCGGAGGAGGGAGTATGCGGAGTATAGTTAGAGCACCTATTGTTCCATTAGGTCATGGACGACAGACGTATCAGCAGCCGAGAGCTCAGACACCCAGATTTACAGAGGCGGCTGTGTCAGTGCAGTCAGGTAGACAGTCGGCAGTTTAGAGCCGCAACGGGCTGGCCAGAGCTTACGTTCTTGCAGAGCCGAGTTCTTTTAGAGCACCGGTCGTGCCCGATGCTGCTGCTACCACCTCCATGATTAGAGGTACCTTTCTAGTCTACAGATCATGGGCCAGTGTTCTTATCGACACTAGAGCATCACATTCGTTTATATCTTCAGCTTTTGCATCTGCATTGGGGTTGCAAATGGATTGGTTGGGTAGTACTATGTGCGTGGAGACCCCTGTGAGTGGAGATGTGACGTTGAGTCTTGTCTGTAGATCCTGCGTGTTGGAGGTTGCTGGTCGTTGTTTAGAGTTTGACCTTGTTATCCTAGACATGACTGCATTTGGTGTCATCTTAGGGATGGACTGGCTGACCACCTATCGTGCCTTCATCGATTGTGGTCGATAGTGGGTAACGGTTTGTACCCCAACTGGAGATTACTTTTGTCTTGTGGGGGACCGGGATGAGGGTTTGAGGTGTATGCCAGGTGTTGTGCAGAACCAGGGTAACCTGATTCCCTTTTTGCAGCCCTTATGTTGGATGAGGTAGTTGGGGTTCGAAAAGAGTTACCTCCGGTGGTGTGCTACTATCCTGATGTCTTTCCTGTTGATTTGTTTGAGTTGCCACCGAGCCGAGAGGTAGAGTTCTCTATTGATTTAGTTTTCGGAGCTGCTCCCATATCTATACCGTCCTATCATTTTGCTCCCGTTGAGTTGCGTGAACTCAAGGTACAGTTGCAGGAGTTGTTAGACAGAAGATTTATACGTCTGAGTACTTCACCGTGGGGAGCTCTCGCTCTTTTCGCAAAGAAGAAGGATGGATCTCTGCGTCTGTGTATCAATTATAGGAAGCTGAACCAGGTGACCGTGAAGAACAAGTATCTGATGCCGAGGATAGACGACTTGTTTGATCACCTGAGGGATTCGAGCTGCTTCTCGAAGATTAACTTGAGGTCGGGATATCACCAGTTGAGGATTAGGGATGAGGACATAGCGAAGACCGCTTTCAGGACTCGCTATGGTCACTATGAGTTTCTGGTTATGCCGTTCGGTCTGACGAACGCACCTGCTACATTCATGAGTTTGATGAACTAGATTTTTCAACCTTACTTGGATAGTTTTGTGGTGGTGTTTGTGGATGATATTATGATATATTCACCTACTAGAGAGGCACACGAGGATCGCTTGCGGATCGTATTACAGACTTTGAGAGAGCACCGCTTATACGCGAAGTACGAGAAGTGCGAATTCTGGATGTCGGAGGTGAGATTTTTGGAACACGTGGTGTCGACAGACGGGGTGTCAGTGGATTCGTCAAAGACTGATGTTGTGACCGGTTGGGAGCGACAGAAGAGTGTCTTTGAGATACGTAGTTTTTTGGGTCTAACCGGCTACTATCGACGGTTCGTGAAGGACTTTGCTAGACTCGCTGCACCGATGACGCGTCTGAAGCGGAAGGGAGTTGTGTTTGCTTGGAGTGAGTCCTGTGAGTTAGCTTTCCAGGAGCTGAAGACGAAGTTGACTAGTCCGCCAGTATTGATCATTCCAGAGCGAGGTTTGGGTTATACGGTGTACTGTGATGCATCACATGACGGTCTCGGATGTGTTCTAATGTAGGAAGGCAAGGTTGTGGCCTACGGTTCTCGACAGTTGAAGATGCACGAGTGGAACTACCCGACACACGACTTGGAGTTGGCAGCTGTGGTCTTCGCCTTGAAGACATGGCGTCACTATTTGTATGGTGAGCATTTCGAGATTTTCTCCGATGACAAGAGCTTAAAATACTTATTTTCGCAGAAGGACCTGAACTTGCGTCAACGGCGGTGGATGGAGCTGTTAGAGGATTATGATTTTGATTTGTAGTATCATCCACGGGTCATTAGCTTCTGTGGCTATATGTGAGTGGGACATGGTTGCAGATGTTGGGGAGTTTGATTTGTGCCTCAGGGAGATCGCGACGGTGGCCACCTTATTTTCTGTAATTACTCGACCAGTGTTGATAGCACGTGTGCTAGAGGTCCAGCAGGTGGACCAGGAGGCTCAGATGATACGAGACCGCGTTGCTAGTGGCGAGGATACAACAGGATGGATTGTGGGTTCTGATTAGAGTCTGAGATTGGCAGGCAGTTTGTTTGTGCCAGAGTCATGCCGAGCTGATCTATTACGTGAGTGTCATCACTCTCGTCTTGCCGTGCATCCTGAAGGCACGAAAATGTTCCATGACTTACGCCATCAATTCTATTGGACAGGGATGAAGAGAGACATAATCCAGTTTGTTTCCCGATGCTTCACCTGTCAGTAGGTAAAGGCGAAACACCAGAGTCGGGCAGGATTGCTACAGTCGTTGCCTATGTCGGAGTGGAAGTGGGAGCATGCCACGATGGATTTTGTGTCAGGACTTCCTCGGTCACCTAGGGGACACGACGCTGTGTGGGTTGTGGTTGATAGGTTGACGAAGTCTGCACATTTTCTCCCCATCCGAGTGAGGGATTCGGTGGAACGACTGAGTAGCTTGTACATTAGAGAGGTAGTTAGATTGAACAGAGTGCCAGTATCTATTGTTTCAGACCGAGACCCGAACTTTACATCGCGCTTTTGGCGGAGTCTATAGGAGGCCTTGGGGATGAACTTGACGTTCAGTATGGCTTTTCACCCCCAGACGGATGGCCAGTCAGAGAGGACTATACAGATTCTGGAGGATATGCTGAGGTCTTGTGTCCTTGATTTCAAAGGTTCGTGGGAGGATCATCTACCATTGGCAGAGTTTGCATACAACAATAGCTATTAGTCCAATATTTAGATGACACCGTATGAGGCTTTATATGGTAGACCGCGCAGATCACCTGTGTGTTGGACAGACGTGGGAGAGACCACAGTCTTGGGACCGGATATGGTGCGAGAGACGACAGAGAAGGTCGCTGTGATTCGCCAGCGCCTACTGATAGCTAGAGTCGCTAGAAGAATTATGCAGATCAGAGGAGGCGACCTTTAGAGTTTAGAGTGGGAGATCATGTGTTTCTGAAGGTCTCACCACTAGAGGTTTGATGAGGTTTGGTCGTAGCAGGATGCTATCGCTGCGCTTCATTGGACCATTTGAGATCCTAGGCAGGGTTGGAGAGGTTGCTTATCGTTTGGTTTTGCCACCTCAGTTAGCATCTGTACATAAAATGTTTCATGTTTCTATTCTTCAGAGGTATGAGCCTGATCATTCACATGTGTTAGATTGGGCTGAGCTGCGGATTGATGACGATGCCACTTATGAGGAGCGTCCAGTGAGGATTCTTGATACGAAGGAGCAGGTGTTGCGGGGCAGAACGATCGCTTATGTTAAGGTCTTATGCATCATCACGGAGCTGAGGAAGTTACACGGGAGCTCGAGTCTGGGATGCGTGCTAGATACCCAGATCTCTTTATCTCGTGACCTTGTTGCAAATTTTGGGGACGAAATTCCTTAAGGGGGAGAGAGTTATGAGACCCTGACCCTTATCTTTTGAGTTGTTTATATACGTGACGCTTTTATTCCAGTATATGAATAGTATCGATGCATGGTTTATGCTTTAAAGTTGTAGAAAAGCATGTGTAAATGTGTTACACGCTTTCTGGGGGTTGGTAGGAGCTCTTTTGGCTTATGTTTGGACCAAAAATCATGTTTGCTTTACAAAATCGAGATCAAAACCAAAATAGAAATTCCAGTAGCCTTTTTGTGAAGTTCGGTCGACTAGAGGGTCCAGTCCGGTCGACTGAACCGTGGTCTTGAGTTCGGTCGATTGAACTCCATAGTTTCGTCGACTGAACAGTGTTAAATTTGGTTTTTTATAAATAGACCAGTGGAGGAATTTTTGATACAAAAATATTTCTTCAAGGCTAAGAAACCCTATTCTCTGCCTTCTCTCTAGCTTTGAGGACCCGGGGCTTGTTTGTTGTTGATTCCTTCGTGGATCCTTGCTATCGGGGCCGAGGGGTTCGCATCCGGTCCGGTTGGATCCTCGTTTTGACGCCGTTCAGTTTTGAGACGTCGAGTTCTTGACTCTACGAGGTAGGATTCTAAACCTACTACTATTATGAGGGTGTTATATGCAGTTATACTTGTTTTCACCGGGTAAAAATGCATGAAATGTTATTTACTTGTTTTAAACCGTGATTTTTGGGTAAAAGTGAGTTTTTACGCCTTTTCTCGATTTTTATATATGATTCGGGTGTGTTGACATTCGTGGTTTTCAAACGAGGTATTTTGTGAAAACGGTGAAAAACGTGATTTTGGAGGTTTGGAGCAAACCCATGGGGTTGAGTCTCACCTTTTTAAATGTTTTGTTGGAAATGATTTTAGATCTCCATTTTGATGGATTGGATCTCTTTTTATACATTTGTGGTATAAATCATTTTGCGGGTTTTCATAGTTGAGCTACGGTGGATTTTTAAATGTTCTCCTTAGATGTACCGTGATAGTGGGTTTGGTTGAGTTGGGCTTCCATTGCTCCTCGGTGTAAGTTCGAAAACATGCGCAGCGTAGGTGCTCTGTACCTTCGGGTTAGTCCCCGTAAATTGAGTGTGGGTGCTCTGGACCCTCGGGCTCAAGTCCCGTAAATTGAGTGGTTGTGTTGGGTTCTCTGTATCATCGGGTTCTGCCCGTAAATTGAGTACGTTGTCGTGACTCCGTATAGAGCTTGTTATTACCAAGCATGTGGGTTCAGGGTAATGGACGAGAGTATATAGTTGTCACCTTTGTCGGTATGGCAGAGTCGGTACATAAGATTACATTTTATCTTTCTCCTCAGTTGTGTGATCTGAGTCGAGCTTATTGTTTATTTACAGCTTTCCCTTAACTGTGACATGATATCTATTAGGATAATATGCATAGTTTGAAGGATGAAAAATGTGGAGTTTTCTGAGATAAAACCTTTTTGAGACTTGTGATAATCTGATGGAAAACTTGTGGTTTTGGAAGAAAATTTTTTTTGGCTCCCGTGGTTGAGCCCGTGTGTGTATAGTTGCATAACCTGCTTTACAATTTTATTGTCTATATTCTATTGGGTTTTGGCTCACGGTGTGGGATTTTGCTGTAAAATATTTTTAGGTGAGCACGATGAGTTGACCTAGTGCAGATGTGACGGAAGACTTGTTGTAGTTTTCCTTTTTGAGACATGTACTTACACATGTGACGCCTATTGAGGCTGATTTTGTACGCCTTGAGGTGATACTATTATTCATGCATGTGATTGCATGATTTACAGTTTTATGAGAGTTGAACTATGGGGATCTTTAATCCAAATGATGTGTATTTTAACTATCAATTGTGAAATTTATTTTTTTAAATGGGTGTTTTGGTGAATTTTCGCGTGATCCGAATGTTTGGGGCGTGACACTAGAGTTGTGATTGGTAGAAGGATACGATTGTTTCTAGTCCTAGATCTAATAAAATGAGTTTTGTGGAGGGCCACAAATGCATGTTGGAGAAGGGGTTTGGACTTTTGGAGCATAGTTATTAGAACTGCCAAAAACTAATTGGAGGTGAGGTAGAGGATTTTAGCTTCTCTTGCAGGGGAGTGTGAGACGCTAAAGGTGATAAGAAAATATCAGTTCACTATTTCTGAACCATATTTTGGAAGCACTAGATAAATTTCGTATAAAGTCTTGGTTTTTGAAGTAACAAAGACTATATCGCGTATGTGAGCTAACTTTGTGTTATTTAAACTGAAGGCCATATTTGAGTTTTTTCAATTGTGATTAAGACTTGCCACATCTCCATTCTCAACCTAAACCAAATTAAATTTTTTGTTTTAATCAATTGATATCGATTATATAAAATTTTAATGTTTTTTACGCCATTCTAGGCTGTTAAAGAAAGGCTTACCTTCAAAGGTGGATAGCCATCTTATCTTATTTATATTAATAGAGTAGATTTACAAAAAGAAATTAAGATTCTGTAATATAGGAAAGAAATAAAATCAAAGAAAATATCATAAATTTATTGATTCTAATTTCTTAATATAGATTATTTCCAATACTCCCCTTTAAGCTGGGACAAAAATATGAATTAAGTTTAGCTTGACAATTGAAGAATTGAGCAGAGATAGTCTTATTGGCTTAGTGAGTACACCTGCAGTTTGATTAGATGAAGAGATAAAAGGAGTCAAAAGTGCCTGTTTCAACATTTTATCAAATAAAATGGATGTCCACTTCTATATCTTTAGTTCTTTTATGAAGGACTAAATCAGAAGCAATTACAATGGTAGACTTGTTGGACGATCATTTTTCTTCAAAGTCTATCTCAACAAGAATAGATCGAAATCAAAGTATTTCACAAGTGCCTTGTGCTATAACTCGAGACTCTGCCTCAGTTGAAGTATATGAGACAATTGCCTGTTTTTTTTATTTTTTCATGATATAAGATGATGACCATAAAAAAATACATAAATAGGATATAGAACGTCGGTCAAATTTTGGTAAGATCTTGATGGACCCGAATGTTAAATTCTTGAGCCCAAATCCTTAATATTAAAAACTTTGCCAAAATCTTGTTTTACTTGAGCAATGCTTGATGTATCATCTCCATTAAGAATGATGTCATCAACATATACTAATAAAATAATACAACGACCATTCGTGGGTCTACGAATAAACATGTGTGGTCAGAGCGACACTGGGTAAAGTTCAGAGACAAGATAACCTTACCAAACTGATTAAACCATGTCCTGAGTGATTGTTTCAATCTATAAAGAGACTTACGAAGGCAACATACTTTATCAGAATACTCTCCCTCAGCCTGAAAAGCTGGTGGAGGATCCATATAGACGGTTTCCTGTACGTTACTGTGAAGGAAGGCATTCTTGACATGCAGTTGGTGAAAGGGGCTAACACGAGAAACTACTAAGGATACAAGAAGATAAATAGAAGTCAATTTCGCAACAGGGGCAAAGGTAGCATCACAATACTTGCCAAAAACCCTGGTAAAGCCTTTTGCCACAAAACAGGCTTTATATCGATCTAGAGAATCACCAGTTAAATATTTCACACAAAATAACCACTTGCACCCGACATTCTTCTCACCAACGGGTAAAGGTATAAATTCCCAAGTACAATTACTTTTTAAGCCATCCATCTCTGTTTTCATGATGGTGACTCACTTTAGATTCTGGAGAGTCTTAGACATAGATCGGGGAACTTGCACAGAATCAATCTTTCCGAGGAATGCACGATAGGAAGCTGAAAGACCATCAAAAGAAATATACTCGGAGATAGGATGGTTAGTATTGCTAGACCAACCATAATAGAAAGAGGGTTTGTGAGTACAAAGAGGATAACGAGGGGAAAGAGAGGAAATACCTGAATTTGGGTCTAAAGAGATCTCTGATAAAAGAGGCTGAGACCAAGGGCGACTAGAATATGTCTGCAATGGGACAGGAGGGCCTTGTAGTGACGGAGATGTGGATTCTATCATGGAAGGGGAGTAAAAAATGGGTATGAAATTAGCACTCGGGAAGGGGTCCACCATAGAAGTAGAAGGTGCATAATCCTGTAAGGCGGACATAGGACTATAAAAAAATATCCTCACAGAAACTAACATCAAGAGAGTCAAACATGTGACGATACGCAGGATCATGGAAACGATAACCTTTGGACATAGCAGCATAACCCAAAAAGATATATCTAACCGATTTATTATCTAATTTAGTATGAGTCACACAACGATTTTAAGAAAAACAAGTACACTCAAACACCTAGGGAGAAGAGAAAATAAAGTATAATCGGGCTAAAGAACCTGAAGAGGATTCGAACCATTTAAGGTTCGACTAGGAGTGCGATTAATAAGGTAAACCGTAATAAGGATAGCCATATGCCAATAAGACTTAGGTGTACTTGTATGTCACAGAGGAGACAACGAACGATAGACATAATGTGACGATTTCTTATGTTCGGTGACATCGTTCTATTTGAGAGTATAAGGACATGTAAGTAGTTGGAGGATACCTTTTTGATTAAGGTGAGAACGAAAGACATTAAAAATGTACTCACTATCATTATCAGATCGTATTTGATAAACAACAATGTTAAACTGGGTTTTGATCATTTGGAGAAATTGAACAATTATGGGTAATACATCAGATTTTTGTTTTAACAAATACACCAATGTGTAACGAGAATGGTCATCGATAAAAGTCACATAATAATGATGTTTAGACAAAACAAAAAATCGGGGTGGGGCCCAATCATCCGAATGAATAAGATAAAAAATACCATACATATGATACATGCAAGGAATATAAGTAGTACAAGTCTGTTTCAAAAGTCCATACACCACACATTCAAATTTATGGTTTTTACATGCTTTTCGAAAGGACTGAAATAACAAACACAAATATTAAAAATTTATATGTTCTAAACAAGCATGCCAAAGATTTAAAGTTTGACGAGAAAAAATGAATGATGAAGATTCCGGTAAGACAGAAACCTGAAGACTCGAGAGTGGTAGTTTTCCAAAGTAGTACAGTCCATCACACTCATATCTCTTTCCAAAAGTCTTATTCAAACTCAGGTCCTAAAGCAAACAATGTTTTGTTAAGAAAATGACAATACAATGAAGATTTTAGCAAGGCGACTAACAGAGAGAAGATTAAAGGCAAAATTAGAAAAATGAAGAACAAAGTCAAGTCTAATGTCAAGGGATAAGGACACAACACTCTAGTAGGTTTGTGGAAACGAACATATAAAGTAGTGGGAATACCTGAGGCCAAAGTAGCCATAGGAGTGGATGAGATGCTCTGAGCCTGAGCAATGAGGGAGCTAAGTTGCTCTTGAAGCTGACCAATCTAAGTTTGGAGTCGGCTAAAATCAGGTAGGACAGGAGGTTCAGGAGTGGAAACATTCTCGGCAATGGTAGCAGTACGAGAAGACTTAGAACCAAAGACATGGTTCTGAGCAAAGCGTTTCTTTAATTCGAGGTGAAGTTTCAAGCAGCAAGCCTTAGTGTATCCCATTTCGCCACAATTATAACAAATAACTTTTCCAATCGAGGCACGGTTCCAAACTAGCAGCAAGGGCTATTTACTCAACTAAAATTGGAGGTGCAGAGATGGGAAAGGGGAAAATTGGAGTAATTGACATCGACGCTTTTCACTATCAATAGTAGCAAATGCCTCATATAAAGAAGGCATAGGTGAAGTTTTCAAAATCTAAATTCAGAGAGATTCAAATTCAAGTTTTAAACCCATCAAGAACTGATATATATGCTGAAGAGCGAGCCATTTAACCATGAGAGAAGCTGGCTCAGCAAAAATATCACCTAATAACTCATATTGTATCATTTTTTCCCATCGAGACTATACGTACCCAAAAAATTCAGCCACCGAGAATCCTAAAGCTTACTGGGAGGCATGAGAAATATCCTGATAGCTAAAGTTCAAAAATGCAGGCATCATTTCGAGCGTGTGCATACATATGTGTGAGTGCAGTCTATAATCAAGGAATAGTATTATGATACATGAACATATTGTAAGCATATTCTTTCATAGAATTGAAGATCCAACCCATGATGGTGTAATTATCGATATCCCATTAAACATGCTTAGGATCGGTCTTCGGGGTGGCTCATCAGTTTCCAAAAGCCAGTTAGATTTTCCATTTCCCTCGAGAAAGAGTTGAAGAGATCGGCTCTAAGCAGCAATTTTTTTTCATTCAGCAAGACACTAGTAATACAATGAGCCGGTGCATGTTGAGAAAGAAAATTATTTGATGGGAATGTTTGAAAGACAACCTTATCACTGTAGTTAGTTATATCCTCCAATAAACAGATGCCAAGTAACCAAAAAAGTAAATAGTCAGGGAAGCGGCAAAAACCAAGAGCAATGCCATAAAAAAAATGGTAGTCCCAACCAAGTATGGTGACAACAAAATAATGAATTACCACATTAGCAAATTACAAATTAGAGACGGCGTGCGACATAGCACCAAGTTAATCTGAAGAGTCAAAAAAAATAGAACCAAGTCAGCAAACCGGTTTGTAGAACCAGAGAAGTTCAACTAGTGGATGTGAGCCAGCAAACCAGAGGCAGTTTGAAGGTTACGAAGCAGGGGTTGTCAGCAATAGAGGAGCTAGGGCGTTTGGTCGGCAATGGAGGGGCGGCTAGGGTGTTTGGTCGGTGATGGAGGGACGGCAAGAGTTCGATCGGCGAGGAGAGGCGGCAAGGGTGTGCGGTCGGCAATGAGGGAGAAGAACTAGGGTTTTTTTTGTCAGCGACTAAGGTTTGTTTTTGTCGACCGACCAGAGGTTGTTAACGACGAGTGGTTTTGTGGGTTTGGCTGCGACACGGGTGAGTGGCTAGGGTTTTGGACGACGAAAGGGAAGGAGAGGAGAAAGATGGTTGTTGGCGAGGCAAGGGATTAGCGACAAAGTAGTCACCAACAAGGGAGGCGTGGCTAGAGTTTTCTAGGCAACACCAACAATGGAGGCGTGGCTAGAGTTTTCTAGGCAAGAACAAATTTCTTTGTATAGAATTTGGCTCAAACAAATTGTATAATTTTGACTTATCTTTAAAGAAAAATAGTTATTTTATTTATATAAATGGAGTAGAGTTACCAAAAAAAAAATTAAAAATCTGTAATATGGAAATTTTTTTTAAAGAAAATACTATAAATTAATTGTTCTTAATTTCTTAATATAAATTATTTCTAATAAAAGACTATTATACTTAGTTTGATTCAATAAGTTCATGTTGATATCTAAGTTTGAACTTATTTGAACCTTTATCGAAATCTTGATCTTGATGTGGCAAGGGATTTAGGTAGACAGTCTTAGGCCTTGTTTGGGCTAAATTTTTAAAATTTTACTTATTTTTTTTAATTGTTTTGCTTTTTATAAAAAAATTTTATTTTTTCGAATTGTCTTTGATAAGATAAACTAAAAAAGTAAAAAAGATTTATCAAAAGATAAAAAAGTTCACTAAATAAAAAAATAAACAACATAAAATATGATTTATTGACTTATTTTGGTTTATTTTTGTATTTTTTTAAACTTTTAAAATCTTTTGGTCAAAAATTTTATTTTTTTGGCTCGGCTTTGTGTAAAGAGTTAAAAAATATAATAATTTAACTAAATAATAAAAAAAATTCACTAAAAATAAAAATAAACAAAATAAAATAAGCAAATAAGAAATTATTCCCAACAGGGTATTCTTACCATTTTGTAAGAGGGTTGATTTTTGTAGTTGGAACTTAGTCCTACACCTTTGGTACTCGGCACTTTTTTTTTTATCAGCAAACCCTCACACATTTACACTTTGCACCGTAAGGTTTAAACTTTCAATCTTCCATTTAAGAGGTTATCATCTATACTATTGAGCCAAATGCCACTTTTACTTGTATTGTGTGAGGACACAACCATAGCTAAGTTCGGAGATAGCCAATAATCCAAACACAGACGCGAATATTTGAACAGGAATGAAAAAGGTTTGTAAAACGGGGCATTTGTTTCCGTGGTTGGAGTGTTATAGACAGCTTACTATGCCATGGTTATTTTAAGGGATAGAAAGTTTGAATTGAACTAATAATTTGAAAAAAAAAAGTATTATATGTTTGTGTGTTTTATGTGTTTAGACTAATTATTTGGATTTGACAGTCAATTTCTCAAATGAGGGGTAAGTGTAGGTGGAGAAGGAATGGGATAGAGAGGTAAAAGATTAGAGAGGGAAAAAAATTAATCTAAATAACAATTTTACTGTTTAATTTTACTTTTGTAATATTTTTATTTTTTTGTGTTTTTTAATTATTTTTTGTATCTTTATTTGTATTTTCTTAAATTGAGCGTCTCTAAAATAGTTATTAGTAATTTCTTTTTTTATTATTTTTTTATTTTTGCTATATTTTTTTAGTTGTTTTACTTTTACTTTATTTATATTTTTGTTTATTTTTTTTATCTTGGTTTTATGCCTGATATGCACTTACTAAAGAGATTAATACAAAAGTATAAAAAAAAAGTCAAATATTTTCATATGATTTTTATAGACTGACTTAGAAATGACCTATAATAAAGTGCTTAGAGATATCATATAATAGGTATTAGAGATAAAATGAGTGAAAAATAGGTACATTGATGTGATAAGAGATATATATGATAGAGTCGCTGTGACAATTAGATCACCCACAGAATAAACAAATGAGTTTTCGATTATAGTATAATTATACCAATGATCTATTTTGAGTTCTTATCTCTTTATTCAAGTTATGGATGAATTAACTAGACATATTTAAAATAATATTTCATGGTATATGTTATTAGATGATGATATTGTATTAGTGGATGATATTCGGAGTCGAGTTAATAGTGAAAAATAATGATTTAAAATTAAGAGATAACTAAAAATGAATATTTTCGTTATCTACGTTCGATTTTTAACAAATATGAAGAGATTGCAAATGATGTAACTCATAGACTCAAAGTTGGTTGGCTCAAGTGGATGAGTGTTTTCGGCGTTTTATGTGATCGACGGATACCTACAAAATTAAAATTTTTTTTTTCATAAAACATGATTTTATATGGGACAAAATGTTGAGTTGCTAAGAAGATCATATAAATATGATGAGTGTTACTAAAAATGAAAATATTTAGGTATATGTGTGGTAAAACTTGAAAATATAAACTTAAGAATAAAAAGATTTGTGAAATAGTATGGGTCGCACCAATCGAGGACAAGTTGAGAAAAAATAGATTAAGATACTTTAGACACATACAATGTAAACTAGTTGGTGCAATATTAATAAAAATGATAAGATTATGAGTATAAAAACACTATGGGGAGGGGTAAACTTAAATCGACACAAGATGCCGTATAAAAAAAAATATGAATATATTAAAACTAACTGAAGATATGCTCATTAACAAAGCAAAACGACGTAAAATAATTCATGTAACCGACCTCAATTGATAGGGATAGAGGCTTAGTTTGGTTTAATTTGGTTTAGTTAGGCCTTCATTAAGATCACTTAAAAGTTAATTTCTTAACCAAAAAAAATTAGCATTTAAGCCATACGTTTGGTTTTTCAAAAAAGGCAATCAACTTTATTTTTATTTTTATTTTTAAAATAAAAACTTATACACATCCCAAACACCTTGACTTTTTTGAAGTAAAATTACTATAATACTCCCAATTAAAAAAGTCAATTCTCCTCACAAAAAACAAAATGTGCCAATATCCCAAACGCCATAATTTAAAAGCAAAAAATAAAGATATATTAGATATTTTAATAAAAAGAAAAAAAAATTATTAATGGATATTCTTATTTTGATTACTATAAAAAAATTATCCCAAACAATTTAATTTTTTTTATTCCTTTTTTGTCTAAAAAAATTAAATTTCTTAAAAGTTAAACTTTTTAGACTTTCCAAACATCGCTTAGTATTAAGTTCTAATCTTAACTTTTTACTTTACAATTTTATTAATGGTTTTTCTTATTTTGACTTTTTCATCTCTCCAATTATCCATTTTTACTTCTTTTTTTTTTTACTTTTTTGGTCATATTTGATTATTTTATTTTTAACTCTTATCTAAGTTTTTTATTTTATTTTTAAATTTTTTTTAGTCTTATTTGATATCATTTCAACTGTGTTTGCTTAATATATATACAACCAAAATTCCATCGTAAGGATAAAGTTATCATTATGCTTAATCATTTTTTTTTTTTTTACAAACAAACAAACAAACATACCAGTGAACTAAAAAAGGAATACATAAATATATAATACAATGATTATTTAATCCTAAAACTATTAGTAAATACAAATATAATCCATTCTAATCCTATCTATTAAAGATTTGGATCCAACAAAATCAGTGGAAAGATCGGCTCAAATCTGAGAGTCAACAAATCAACCTCTATTGTTGAAAAACTAAATATTTAAATAAAATATGAGTAATCCATAAATCTTGACAAAAACTTAATTTTGATTTGTTTTTGCCCCATTTGAACAGTGCCTTTGAAGCGTAAGCCAGTGAGTTTTACTTTGACCCCACATTCTAAGCTTAGTGCATCGATGTTTCCTAGCACTGCTATTCTAAGCTCAGTGCATCGATGTCTTCTCGCACCGCCCTCATGCACTGTTTAAGTCATTGCGAGTAAATTTAATGTATCGGTGTCTTCTAGCACCGCCCTCATGCACTGTTTAAGTCTCGCGCGCCCTCATGCACTGTTTAAGTCATTGCGAGTAAATTTAATGTATCGGTTTCTTCTAGCACTGCCCTCACGCACTGTTTAAGTCATTGCGTGTAAATTTGATGTGCCAATTGCGTCCTTGCGCATCTTCCTCAATCGAATTTTCAAATAGACCCAGACCCGACCCCTTTGCCCACGATAACTTGAATCTGTGCCCTTACCAACGCTCCCACCCATACGCCCCACCCAACCCATTGGACCTGCTAGGTTCGGTCAACGCCTAGCTTGCATGACCAACTTGCGCTACTAATTCCCCAAATTGCCTATGCTTCAATTGACGTTAATTCCTCAAATTATATTGCCGCACTTTCAAGTTAGCTCGGTTTGGCCATTTAAAAAAATATTTTTTGGTCAATTCATCTCAATTTTTTGCATTGGTCAATTCATCATGGATTTTTGTTTTGTTTTTTTTTTTGAAATGGCACAAACCGGTTCTTAGCTAAATCGACTATTTCAGATCCAATCGTTATCTCTATTTCTCTCAATTTAGCTTCTAAAATTTAGCTTTTCTTTATTAGAGCATAAAATGATTTTTTTTTCTGCTCATTTGTGGTGGAGCTTAAATTGTTTTAATGGCAGAATCTCATGAGAAAAGGAGGTTAAAAGTTTCCAATAGCTATGTGCATAAGGCCACCTTATCTAATGCGAAGTTCAAAGTTGAAAAGTGCAATGAAACTAACAATTTCGACATATGGCAGTGCAAGGTGATGGACGTTTTAATTCAACAAGTGTTGGATATTACCTTGGGAGATAAACCTAAGGATATGATGGTCAAATATTGGGACAAGTTGAATCATCATGTTTATGGCACAATACGATCTTGTCTTTTCACAAATCAGAAATACTTTGTTATGAAGGAGTTCAAAGCTAAAATTCTTTGGACGAAACTAGAGGAAAAATTTAGGACAAAGAGCATAAAGTGCTGCCTCTACTTGAAGAAGAAGCTCTTTTAATTCCAATTGTGTAAAGGTATTTTTATGTCTGAACATCTAAATAATTATAATAGAACTCTTCCTGATCTATAAAACTTGGTGTCATGATCTAAGATGAAGATAAGTCTTTGCTATTGTTAAATTCCTTGCTTGATACTTATGAGCATTTAACTACCACACTTTTGTATAGGAAGGAAAGATCACTTTTAATGATGTATCTAGTGTTTTCGTTAATAATGAGTACGGTAAGAAAGATAAACAGGTCTATCGAGATACATCCAGCAAAGTCCTCACACCGAGGGGAAGATCAGAGTCAAAGTAGTCTTGAAAGAAAATAAGTTCTTGCTTTAAATTTTGTGGTGGCTCATTAAGAAGACTGGCTAAAGACTAATGTGCCTTCTGCCGCAACAAAGGGAACTAAAAGAAAGATTGTCTAAAGCTAAAAGGAAAACCGAAGACAAAACCATCCACTGCCAATATTGCCAGTGATTTCGTAGATTTAGATATTGGTTTCCCGGGTTCATCCTTCATTTTCCATCCTAATGAATAGACTCTTGAGTTTGGGTGTACCTTTCATATGTGTCACAATCGAAACTGATTTGCTAACTTCATAGTGATTGATAATGGAGCAGTACTTATGGGCAATAATAATGCTTGTAAGACTCAGGAAATAGGTAGTATCCGGATCAAGCTGCATGATGGAACAATCAAGGTCCTTATACAAGTTCAGTATGTACCGGACTTGCGGAATAATTATATCTCACTTGGAACTCTAGACTCAACAAGGTTTAGAATCACTATTAAAGGTACAATTCGTAAACTGGTAATGGGAGCTCTTGTGTCTACGAAAGGTATCAAACGAAGCAACTTATACTTTCTGTAGGGAAGCACTGCTATAGGTAGAGCTTCTACCGTATGCGAGAAGCTAGATGAAATCGATGATGACACCACCATACTATGGCACATTGATTGGGACATTCCTATGAGAAAGCTTTGCAAATCCTATCAAAGCAAGGCTTACTCAAAGGTACCAAGATGTGTAAGATGTCTTTTTGTGAACATTGTGTTATCTGAAAGCAAACTCGGATCAAGTTTGGAAAAACGGTCCATCATACACAAAGAACCCTTGGCTATGTGTGTACCGATGTGTGGGGACCTACCAAAGTTGCATCTTTGAGTGGTAAGCATAGGTTTGTTGCTTTTATTGATGATTCTTCTCGTTGTGTTTGAGTGTACGTAATGAAGCATAACAATGAAGTGTTAAATGTATTTCTTGATTGGAAAAAGATGATGGAGACTCAGACCGACATAAAAATTAATCCACTAAGATCATATAATGGAAAGAGACTACACAACGAATCCCTTTATGGATGTATGTTGGAAAGAGGGTATCGTCAGACACTTCATCATGCGGTTAACACTGCAATAGAATGGGGTGAAAAAATGCATGAATTGTACTCTAGTAAAGAAAGTCTGGCGCATGCTATTGAATGCTGGATTAAGCAGGCAATTTTGGGTTGAAGCTATGACATATACTTGCCACCTAATCAACCGCCTACCCACAGTTGCTATTGGTGGGAAAACACTTATGAAAATGTGGTTAGGTACTCATGCTATTCATTACGATACATTGCATATTTTTGGGTGCCTTACTTATTATCATGTTCAAGATAGTAAGCTAGATCCTAGAGCCAAGAAAGAAAAGGTTTTAGGTTTTATTTTTGGTGTAAAAGGGTATAGGCTCTGGTGCATAGAGTCGAAGAAGGTCATAATCTGCAGATACGTAACATTCAACGAGTTTGAAATGCTTAAGCCACATAAGCATGAAGGATCTGGTGAAAGTAGCAAAACAATTAGTAATTCACAAAAGTTGGAGTGCACTCCAATATTGATAGAAGATGATGATGATGATGATGATGATGATGAAGAGAATAGACAAAATGAGAATGATAGTTTAGTCACAACACCTCCACTAAGATCAATTGCAGTAAATAGGCCGAGAAATGAGATCAATAAGCTGGCTCGATACGTACACTATCTCATAAATGCACTACTAGTAGTTGGGGATGATTTCTCAACCACTTATAGACCGACCATGCAATCTAGTGAAAGGATTGAATGGTCGACAGTTATGGGTGATGAGATATAGTCTCTTCATAAGAATCAAACTTAGGGGCTCATACCGCTCTCCAAAGGTAAGAAGGTTGTTGAATGTAACTGAGTTTTCACCAAGAAGGATGATTCAGCTGCCAAAGATGGAGTGTGATTCAAAGCCAAATTAATAGCCAAAGGTTATTCTCAAATTGAGGGAATTAGCTATAATGAGGTATTCTCTCTGGTTGTGAAGCAATTGTCCATTTATATTTTACTAGCTTTGGTTGCATCGTGCGATTTAAAGTTGTTTAGCTCGACATGTGTGGCGTTTTATTTGGGGTTTTGTAAAAGGTGCAAAAAACGGGAAATTCAAGTGTTTATTTGGAAATATTATAACACATTGAAAACCAAAAACCTGAAAACCCTTTACATTTTGAAAATGGAGTCGCCACTTAGTTTTTTAAAAAAATAAAGAAAAACAAAACAAGCCACCGATCTTTTGATTAACCAGAGAAAACATGGGTTTGGGGGCTAAGTTACGAATTAAGGAAGGTGTTAGGCACCCTATTTCGCCCAACCTTAAGGTTGGCTTTTATTCATCATCTTTCGTTCTTAATTTTAACTTTTTGAATGTATGCAAATACAAAAAGTAGGAGATAAGGAGAGAACATCTAAAATCGAATATCAAAATACATACTCTAAATATATTAGCACATAAAAGATAAGAAGATCAATACTCCATCAATATAATAACAAGTGGAACACTAAACCCTAATTATGCTGATAGTAAACTTAAAGGATACATACTGAACACCACATGTAGGAATTTAAATAAAACATGGCAACTGTGAATTTAAGCTATTGGTAATGATGCATAAGTTTACAGCCGAGACATACAAATGAAATCGTTGCGAAGAAAATGGGATCAAAATTCACGGGCGCGACGTAAGTGCTAGATTGTAATGCTTGCAACATCAATTGTTGCGACCGTAAGGTCTATAAGCACTGTTTTACTGAATTTAAAATTAAGTGAATCGGTTGCTTGGAAAAGGGTCACAGAATCATTTTAAGACTGTATTGACCATAATTAGAGTAAACGAATGAATGAGTTAATATTAGCAAAATAGAGAAAATAAGCACGCAAACTACACAATTAGGATAAAAACATTTAATAGTAACGAACTAAAAAAGAAATCATGCGAATGACATCATTAAAACGTAAAATTAAAACTAATTCCAACCTTTCCACAAGGGTAGAGAGTATGGAAAGAGAGTTTCCAGAATTCCTATAATAATACCTGCAATGCGATGATTCAGATAAGTCCTCAAGTCGTGGAACGTAACATTCGTCTTTTCAATCACTGGGGACGATCCAATTCCAGTACTTCGAGTGGGAAGCAAGAATTTGAGTTGGCATTTCGTCAGAGTATCGATGGATTCAATTCATCTCCCAAAAC
>JAUMHN010236068.1:0-20159 GCA_032360265.1 Heliamphora ciliata | reverse complement strand
GTCAGAGTGCAATTATAGTTCTTTAGTGGTGTGAACTGTAATTCAGTATTTTATGAAAATTGCAGAAACCGCTGCATATTTTTTCATAATTGCAGAAACCTCTAGTAGGTGTCTGTGTTCCACTAGAAGTCTAACTCATAATTACTCTCCAAGTCCCTACTATAGCGCTATATATATGCGGGTAGGCTGAACTAGTTTTGATGATTTTGTATCATTATTATTATGATATTATTTTTGTCTTTCAAGAATTAAATATATTGGGGTTCTGCCGGTATGAGTTCTCAGAGAATCGTAGCCCACACTACGTTCGAGGATCGCGTAAGGGAATACAGTAGAAGATCTGACTGGAGCTTCAACTCGGAATAAAGTCGTAGTTGAAAAGTAGATCGACAAAAGGTATTCTTCTAAATTAACTTTGGTTGCACGGGTTTATTTTTGATTGTTCAACGTCAAAAGTTTTATCTGGAGCCCGTTTCGGCATTTGTCCGTCCAGTTATTTTTTTATCAAAAATCGTTTACAAAAATAATGATCTTGGCAGTATTGCCTCCAACACCACACGGCTAAGATTACCCACGCCATGGTAGGCATTGATGCTGCTACGCTTATCGAGGGTGAGGATCGTGACTACATGGTCTTTGCCTAAGAGAGGTTTATGCTTGCTATGGGTGCCTGTACCGTAGTGCAGGGTCCTCTTCCTGATGCCCTCTTCCTGATGCCCTGGGTCTCGTTCATCTTGAGCTTCCATGGATAGTAGACACATATGTGGATGGGAACCTCCACCAGATCTACATTCCCCAGCCAGCTGCCCAGGAGATACTTTTCCCTCTCAGCGTGGAGCAGGTACATTTATCTTTCTTTCCATACCACTCTTTGTCCCTTCTGTACTGCATTTCATACACGACTTGTACTGATCCTGGTGTTTGACTGTACTGATCCTGGTCCTTTCCTTTGACAGATGCCCTGAGAGTGGCGCGACCAGTGCCTTCGCCTTATTTCTAGGATGAGGGTCTTGGTTCGTTGCTGGGATGCCGCTTTTCGAGCTCAGAGTGTGAAGCCTCCTACTCCCTGGGGTGGCCCTGCTATGGTACTAAGTCTCTCCTTGTTCACATTTACATTTCTCAATTTTTTCTTTTTTGCTCATATTTATCTGCTTTAACTAATGTGGCCCTTTTCGTTTTTCAGCGTGGACGTGGCGAAGGGTTGAGGACTCGCGGCGATTGTACGGCATCTGCTGCTCCAATCGCACCACCAGTGCGGACTTTCGCTTCCACTTATGTTGCTGCTACTTCTTCTAGAGTCAGGATTTCTAGCGCGATGCAGACTGGAACTTGCGTAGAGGAGGGGAAGGGGTCGACGGGGTCGTTTGATGAGTCATCTCAAGGAGGCTACGACGTCCGGAGGAAGAGAACCCGATGGGAGTGACCTTTCTGAACTTGCATACTGCTGATGATATCATTTTCTCTCTTTTTATTATACATGGAGGCCTGCGTGCCTATTCTTGCTTTGGTCTGTGTTCCTGTTTGATACATTCTGATACCCTATCTTGTTGCACCATACTAATACACTGCTCTGACTTACTTCATATATATACTGATTTCGTTACTCACTGATTCACTGCTCTGCCATACTTTGATATACTATCCCTGACACAATGCATGGATACTATGGATGGGGCCTGCGTGCCTTTGGTTATTTTTTTAGCCTGTGTGCCACAACACACACATACACATTACCTTACATATGATGGGTTGGGTCTTCGTGCCCTTTGGTTTACACTTTTGATTATCATAGATGCCTTATGATTATTATACTATGAAAATTATTTTTTAATGCTTGATTCGATTTTTCATGATGTATGATTCGTGAGTTGAAACCCTGCTATACAAACTGCTTTTCCTTATTATGAGTTGATTATGAGTCATTGACGACGATTTGAGCACATTTGACGAAATGAGGAGAGGTTGTCAAAATTTTTGCATAAAAAAAGGGTGCGGCCGTGAGTTTTGTGTATGGTGGCCTGGGCTTTCATGGAGAAAAGTTTGTGGCCTGGACTTTTGAACATCACAGCTGTAGGATTTGAGTTGAAAACATAGCGGCCATGAAATATGAATGTGACGGTAGTGGGAAAAAGATGGCGGCTGTGTGAAAACCTCTTAGCGCGAAACTTTGGGGCAGATTCTGTGATTCCCTCCATTTCTTGTTCTATAAAAAGGTGCTACTATTCCAGACCCCCACTGTTATAGATATCTTGCACTTTCTTTGTATTCTTCGTGGCCCACTCTTAAAATAACTCTCTATTGGCTTGGATGAGCGATTTTTCTCCAATTGATTGCAAAAACTTCCTTAACTTTGGTCTAGATGCACTATTCTCTTTGCGAGCCATGAGGGTCAATTGGTATCTTCTGCGAGGGGAAGCCCAGCTGTGGGACCCCGATGTACTTGTATTTCGTTTTGGTGTCGAGGAGCTATGTCCGATAGTGGAGGACTTTTCGGCCATTCTGGAGATTTCGGGTCAAGAAGAGGTCATAGTCCCTACATCTTTCTCGAGTCCTAGGGACGGGTTGATGCAGCTTTGTGGTTATTCCAAACGTGAGGCTTCTCTCATTACCCATGATGGGTTTCTCGATGTGGCACGAATTATAGATGACTTCGGGCCTCGGGGATCTCTTGGAGACTTCTCTTTTCAACTTCAGTGCTAATATGCTCTTTGTATCTGTCTCCTATCTCGTTTCCTCTTGGGACCTTTGGTTGGACGGGTTAGCTCTTCTTTGGTAGATGTGGATCATTAGATCTACGAGGGCCGAGTTCCTATCCCGTTAGTTCTTCCTGAGACGCTCCTTGGGCTTGATGCAGTCCATACTGAGGGTGCCCCATACTTTGCCGGTAGTGCTCTCCTGCTATAGGTAGTCTCTCAACTCTCCTTTTTTTGTAGTCCTCTCGAGTTTTTCCACTTAGCTCTCCTTTTTCATCATTCTCTCATATTTTTTCACACAGCTCTCCTTTTTCATGTGTTTCTCTTAGATTTGGCTGATGGAGAAGGTGAATCTGCTAGAGAAGCTCGTGTTTGACAGTTACAGCGTGAAATCCTTCACTCGTCGTAAGGTTTATCACTTGTGCTCCACCGAGGCTTCTTGGAAGGATTACCTGAGTTCTCTGCCAGACTACTGCGACTGTGGGCCAGTTAGGGGTTCTGTTGGTCGAGTTGAAGTTGGCCACTTTTTATTATCCTTATCGCATTCTTCATCAATTCGGGCATTCTCAGATCTGCCCCGAGACTGCTGTGAGTCATCTATACAATTCTCCACATTAGGGCCCCTTTTTGGGTCAGTACCAGCGGGCTTGGTCTTCTCGACTGAGGATACCGATTGGTGAGGATTTTGACAGCGGGCTTTCTGAGAGTTATAAAGCTTAGCTACAAGCAGAGATAGTGCACAGAGTAGGACAGGGAGGAGATGCAAAGAGAAGGATGACTTGATTTTAATTTGCTGTGTCCCAATATCTTGCTTATTTTCTCTCTTAGTTTCTTAGGACGAGGACTTGCGATACTGCACTTCTAGTTTATAGTGTCCTTTGGAACTGTTCTTTTGATTTTTGTTCTTGTAATATAACCATTTTATTAGAAAAACTTAAAACAGGTTTTTACATTGATCCTACTACTTGAAGCATGGTTGCAAAGGGAAAATTTTAACTAAAGGTTTGGGCCGAACTTCTGACAAAAGCTGCCTACGTATCCTGAAGAAAGGGGAATCAGGCCATAGCGTAGTTCGAGGCTCAGGTTACACTCGAGTATTGATGCTCTCCTTTTGCGGGCTTTCCTTTACGGGTAGAACTTTTGAGCTGGTTTAAGTTGATGGGTGTAGAGAAAACATTTTCGTCTAGATCCATAAGGATGGCAGCACCTTTTGACATCAAGGTTTTGATGGGATAGGGTCCAGCCCAATTGGGTTTGAACTTGCCCCATAGATCAAAGATTTGAGCTTTGATCTCTTTGATGACTATGTCACCTTCCTTCAAGTTTTAAGACTTAACCTTCTTGTTAAATGCCCGAGCTATCCTTCTTTGATATCCTTGAACGTGAAACATGGCTCTAAGTCTCATTTCATCAAACATGAGTAACTCTTCGAATCTGTCTTTCTGCCATTCTGACTTGGGAACATTATTACTTCCATCCATTATTCTTAGAGATGGGATCTCCAATTCTATCAGTAGAACTGCTTCCATTCCGTAGACCAAAGCATAGGGTGTTGCTCCAGTAGAAGTTCTAATCGATGTTTGGTATCCCCAAAGCACAAATGATAACTTTTTCGGCTAATTCTTGCTTCCCTCTATCGTTTTCTGTAGAATCTTTTTCACATTCTTATCTATAGCTTCCACAACTCCATTGGTTTGTAGTCTGTACGGTGAAGACCTATGAATGATGATTCGATATTCTTCTAAGAGTTTTAGAACTTCTCCTTGAAAGTGGGAACCGTTGTCAAAAATTATCTCATATGGAACTCCATACTGACAGATGAGATTTTTCTTGATGAATCTGGCTACTTGGGAGGCCTTCAGGACTGAGTAAGAGGCAGCTTCGATCCACTTTGTAAAGTAATCGATTGCTACGAGGATAAATTCGTGTCCATTCGATCCCTTGGGTGTAACCTTCCCTATCACGTTGATTTCCTAAACCGAGAACGGCCACAGCAAGGTCATGTTATAAAGATGAGACATCGGTACATGCATGAGGTTTGCGTGAATTTGGCATTTTTGGCATCTCCGAACGAACTGGTGGTAGTCCATTTCCATTGTCATCTAGAAATAACCTTGGTATTGGATCTTCTTAGCCAATATCATCCCACTCATGTGAGGTTCGTAAACTCCTCTATGAACCTCTCTCATCAACTTGTGTCCCTCTTTTGTGTCGACACAAAGCTTATCGACTCCCAAATATTCTCTTTTGTACAGTTTTCCTCTGTAGATTACAAACTGTGTAGCGAGTCTTCTGATAGCTCTCTGATCCTTTTCGTTGGCTCAGCTAAATTTTTCTCCATTCTCAATGAAATTTCAAATGACGTGATACCACGGTAGCCCGTCATTGGCTTCTTGGGTAACGGCGATGTTGCTGATCGCAGGTGTATCCCTCTGTTGGATCTCCAAAGGCCTCATCCTTACCCCGGGTGGTATGTCTATCATTGACGCTAGAGTGGCCAAGGTGTCAGAGAACTAGCTCTGTAGTCTGGGAACATGGGTGAACATCGTGCTTTCAAAGAATGGAATCATTATTTTAAGCTCTTGGTAGTACTGGACTAGCCTTTCTTCTTTAACCTTCTATTCTTCTTTTTCCTGGGATACAATCAGAGCTGAGTCTCCTATAACCTCCAACTTTTTTGCCCCTAGTTTGGAGGCTGCTTTCAACCCAGCTAAGCATGCTTCGTACTTGGCCTGATTGTTAATGACCTCAAAACTCAACTTAAAAGCCAAAGGGATACGGGAGTCATCAGGGGTGATGAGGAGCATCCCTATCCCGTATCTGTATTGGTTCGAGGCTCCATCGAAATAGAGGGTCCACAGATCTTTTTCAATCTTAAACACTTACTCATCGGGAAACTCAAACTCGGGTTCTTCTTCTCCTTTGATAGGGTGGTTAGCCAAAAACTCTACAATAGCTCTCCCTTTAACTGACTTCCTTGTGACATACTACAAGTCGAATTCAGCCAGCATGAGCAACCAACGAGCCAACTTTACTGTTAATGCTGGCTTCTCAAAGAGGTATTTGAGCGGGTCCATCCTTGAGATTAGAACAACTTGGTATGCTAGCAAGTAATGGCGTAACTTCCTAGATGCCTAGACTAGCGCTCAGCAAGTATTCTCCAAAGGCGTATACCGTCGTTTGCATTCGCTCATCTTTTTACTTAAGTAATAGACATCACTTTTTACATTGGTTTTGTCTTCTTATGCAAGCTTACACCCCATTGTCGAATTAGTCATGGATAAGTATAATACCAGAGGATTCCCGGGTTCTAGTGGCGACAAAACTAGAGGATTTTGCAGATAGTTTCGTATGGCATTGAAGGCGTCTTGACATTGCTAATCCCACTAAAACTTGGTACCTTTCTTTAAAAATTGGAATAGAGGTTCACAGGTAGTGGTCAATTTGGCGATAAATTGGCTGATGAACTGAATTTTTCGTACGAAACTCCTTACATCCTTCTCGGTCCTTAGAGAGGGCATTTTGAGGATGGATTTGATCTTTGATGGGTCTACCTCTATACCTCGCTGTGTGATCATAAATCTGAGCATCTTCCCAACTGTAACTCCGAAGGCACACTTTTGTGGGTTTAAGCGCATTCTGTACTTTCTAATCTACTTGAAGAATTTCTTAGTGCGACGACGTGCCTTTCTCGTGTTTTAGACTTCATGATTATGTCATCCACGTATACTTCTACTTACTTGTGCATCATGTCGTGCAATAACGTGGTTGCAACCCTTTGATAAGTTGTTCCTGCGTTCTTTAGTTTGAACAGCATGACCTTATAACAGTAGGTGCCCCAAGGTGTCGTGAAAGTAGTCTTCTCTCGGTCTTTCGGTGCCATCAAAATATGATTGTACCCTGAGAATCCATCCATGAAAGACAAGAGCGCATTCTTGGCGGTGTTGTCTACCAATACGTCTATGTGGGAGAGAGGGAAGTCATTCTTAGAACTAGCCCTGTTGAGATCTCTAAAGTCGATACACACTCGGATCTTTCCATTTTTCTTTAATACTGAGACGATGTTGGCAACCCATTTTGGCTAACTCCGTAACCATGAGAAATTTGGCATCTATTTGCTTGGTAACTTCTTTCTTGATCTTGAGTGCCTAATCTGGTTTGATCCTTCTAAGCTTTTACTTAATAGGTTTGGCATCGTGGTAAAGGGGGGTTTTGTGCTGTACGATATCAGGGTTATCCTGGGTATACTTCGTAGGACCATACAAAAACATCTTTAAATTCTTTTAATAAAAAGATTAATTATTCACGTTCCTCTAAAGATAGTGTAGAACCAACTTGAAATATTTGTGGATCTTTTTCATTATTAAGATTTATTAAAATTATTTCTTCAATCTTAAGTTTAGCTCGCATTTTTTCTTCCTTTTCGATTAAAAGTTTTAATTCTTGGGGGATATCCTCCTCGAAGTCATTAAAATCTTCAGAATCAAGACAAAATATTTGAGGTACAGTAAGGTAAACGAAATTTGGTTTCATTTCATTGATATCAAGAGAGGTTACAACTTGAGACTCAAGACAAAAGGGGCTCGGGATGCCAACAGACGCATTCCCGGTAGACTGGTTGTTACAAACATTGTTCACAGATTTGGTGAAAACAAGTTCAACAGACTCAGACTCCAACTCACTTGTTATATCATGCATAAGAAAAGACTTAAAAAACTGACTCTTTTTCATTTTAGCAGCATCCATGATAAGTGTGGTGTAATCCGCAGGTGTGTCAACTTCCTTCATCAGCATGTCCTTGTCTTCATCATTGCCTAAATGCACTCGGGCTATCTCTTCATTGAAGAAAGAACTCTGATCTCCTTCCTTGCAATGAACCAGCCACTCTGTTAGTACTTTTCAGTGAATCCCATCTGCAATATTTCTGCTTCTTCGTCATCACTAGACAATTGATGGTCAAAAAAGATCTCCAGTCCCGGTAGCTTTTGTTTGGTCTTCTCCTCTATCCACGATTTGTGAAATCCACAATAAGGGAAATCATCCCCTTCCTTGACAAAGCAACCATTAAACACCGGCCCGTATTTATCTATCACTGCTTCTTCCATCTTTGACCTGTACCCTAGTCCATGTCTATGGCAACTGTGATGCACGGGGATTGGTTTTGAGATCCCTTATAGGTACTTGCCCAGTCCCATCCCTGGAAAATAGGACATTGCCTTCATCATTGCTATAATCTTCAGGTTCACATAGTTTCCCTCCTCCTTTATCAGAACTTGGGATAGCTTTAGTCTCATCAAAGTCGAACCCATTTAGAAGGAGGTCCTCTTCCCCATGCTGAATCTCGAGTAGCAGGGTAGTGTCACTGATCAGGGTCGGCAAGCCAGATTTGACCAGAATAGTAATAGTCACTCTTTCCTTGATTAGCTTCATCTTTTGGTACAGGTCAACGGAACTGCTCTAATTGTCGGATCATGTAGCCATGGTCTTCCCAATAAAAGATTAAACGAGGCTACCACATCAAGAACATGGAATTCGACCTCACTTTCCAATGCCCCTACTATCACGGCGAAGGTCACCAATCCCAACACATCTTTTCTTGTGTTGTCATGTGCATGTACTCCTTGTGCGCTCGGCTTGAAGTTTTGCATCTTTAGTCCTAAATAGTAAGCAGTTCGTAGTGGGCATACATTGAGAGCTGAACCGTTGTCAACCAAGACGATCGACACCCATTTTCCCAAACACTGGACGATTAAGTACAATGGTTTGTTGTGAGATGGTCCCTCGGTTGAAAAGTCTTTGTCACTGAAGGCGATAACATTGGTCTACTTCTTGGGCATAAGCATTCTGACCAACTGATCGGGGGATACGTCGATCGGGATGTCCACACTGTTCAAAGCTTTCAAAATGGCTTGTTGGTGCTTATGGGACGCAACAAGTAACCCCCAAATGCTCACATTGGCTTGTTTCTTCTTAAGTTGCTTCAAGACTACGTCCTCTTCTTCATTGTTCTGCTTCTCTATTTGCTTCCTTGGCTTTTCCATACCACTGCTTCTCTGTTTGCTTCCTTGAATCTTCTATACCCCTACTTGGTTACCAATGCTCTAGCTGTGTGGGCATAAAATGCCTCCCACTCCTTGTCAGATGCTCTATTTGCTCTTCGGGTTCCCATAGTCCTTCAAACTGGCCAGCCACTTCTCGAATCTCGACCACAAGATATCTTTTCTCTTGGAAGGCCCATAAATCATCTGCACTAGTTTTCTCTCCATTAACTCCTTCAACTCCCCAGAAATCTTCCTTAATTCCCATCACATTTTGTAAAAACCAATCTGATTCTTTGCCGATGTCGGTCTCCAGTTCAAAGAGTTGTGGCAGTGATATCCCATCAAACGGATCTTCATAATTGTATGGTGGGGGAGGACCCCAAGGTTTCCCCCACGGGCCTTCATGGTCATATGGTTCTTCGACAATCGGGTGCTATTTTGGCACATCTTCTCCTTCATCGTATTATATGTCCATGAATTCCTGCTCTATTTTTTTATAATTCACATATGTTGTTCTCTTCTTGGTATTCCACTTTGAGAGAACATAAGATTGGTCCCTTGGGTAGAGGTGTTCTCGGTTTCGGCTCATGAAGGAATAGAAATAGAAAGAGGAGAATTCACCCCAAGTGAATTTGTTAGGAACTGCAAGTTCTGTATTTGACCCTTACGTATACATCGTTCCTCATCGACTAGTGGATTTTCTTCCTACTTACTCTTGCTGTCAACCTCCATTCACTTTGAGGATTCTCCTATTTCTGATACTATTTTCCATGTCTCTTATGTTCTGTAGCTTGCGTTAGTTTCCCTATACCAAGCTGCCCCTTGATGCCATGCTGCATCGTCACTCAGAATAGTCGGGACATGCCATTTGATGTTTTTCCCTGCTTCCTCCAAATCATTTAACGCCTCAAAACGGGCTAGATCCTTCCACAAATGCCTAATTTCTTTATCCTCCTCGTCATCACCATTAACAGGGGGAGGAACTTCTTCTTCATGGATGATAAAGATCAGGAAGTTATCAAAACTATCGTCTATCTAATCCTGAATAAGATCATTAAGCAACAGTACCTCTGGATCTGACGACAAAATTATAATTGGCTTCGATTCTGTTGTGAAGACTATAAATTTTGTGGGATCAAAACCTTCCGAATCTCTTTCAACGGCGTTCACATTTTGTTAGTTTGCATGATTCGGCATAGGGTTGGTGGTAACATTCAATTTTTGAATAGTAGTTGGTGGAGGAATCACCTTGTTGTCTATCAAGTCTTGAATCTCATGCTGGAGCCTCATCTAATTGTTGGTTAAATGACCGTGCCCCTGGTGGAAGGCACAATATTGGGTAGGATTATATCTAGGTGGTAAAGGGTTTGGTGGTGGGGTCGGTTCCAAAGGCTTTGAGAGACCCCCCTTGATTAATCGGCTCAAGATGGACGTTAAAGGTACAATGAGTTGGGTGAAAGTTCTCTTTTGATTTTGGGGTTGATTTTAGGTAGGTGGCTAGACAGATGGACTAGCTTATTCGGGTTGGGATTCAGTAGATTCACTTCATAGCTTCGATTCACGGCATTGGTGGCATTATTCAGATTACTGGAATAGGGCTTTCGAATCGTTCTTTAACTCGGTTCTCCCTTCTCGATATCCCCAGACTGTAGTGCATCCTTTAGTTGTATCCCTGCATCGAGAACTTATTCAAACGTCATCAATAGCTGTGTGATAAGATACTTACAAAACTGCTGCTACAAATTCTTCACTACCATTCTCACTTGCTTCTTTTTAGTGGGTTGGTTTGTCAATTTTTCTGGCTTAGCCCTCTATCGGGTTAGAAAGTCAACGAAAGATTCTTTGGCCTCCTGGCGATTAGTCTCAAGTTCTCGAGTGGTGACATCGAGTTGGATGTTGTAGTTATACTAATTGACAAATGCAGTAGCAATGTTCTCTCATGTTCTTGTCTTCACAGCATCCAAAGATAGAAACCATTTCTGAGCAGCTCCCGACAAGGACCACTGGAAGAGCCGAGCTTTCAACTGAGTATTGATCCCCATCGGCGATAGGGCTCCCACATACATCTTCAGATGGATCCTCGGGTCCCCAGTCCCATTAAACTTCTCTATATCGGGCATTTTGAACTTCTTGGGAAGCTTAGCGTCGAGGAACAAATAGAGTCCCTCAACATCTAACATATATTCCTCAATTCCTCGGGCTTTCCTCAAAATCTTCTCTAATTTTTTGACCTTATCAGACAAGATCGATTCCTTTGTGGCTAGGATTACTGGGATTCACGGCCGGATGGGCTGTACAACTACTGGTTGGGCCCTCTCGGGTCCCACATTATCATCTCAGATATTATCTCCTATACCATCCTCGGGGTCATTCGGAACAACCACATTAGGGCCTACAACCCGCGTCTACAAAGCTTGGATCTGAGCCTGACACTAAGTCTGGATCCTAGAGTGATTGGTTACAGTAGTGTTGACTCCCTCAACAGTCCGTTGCAATTCCAGAATTGCCCTCATCATATTTTTCACAGTCAATTTTGGGTCCGCCATTGGTAATCTCAACTGATCTACACGTCAGAGTCTTCCGCTCAAAGATCGGGCCTAAGTGTGTATAGGTTCTTCTCTACTCAAAGCTATTATCATGGGTCTCTAAACTGAAAGGGCTCACGTAAATCGAAAGACTCATTAGCTGGGCTTAAACTCAAAATAAATCACTCTCGATGACGAATTGGGAGGACAAAAAGTAATCCTAATTGAGGTGCTAACTATATAAACAAAAACATCCATAAAAAGGAAAATCTCATAACCCTAGGAGATTTATTGATCCTGAAAAAAGGGGTTCTGAGAAACTATATGCACATGAAAAGGCTGGTAGGTTTTCACTCAATGTACATTCTGAATAGAGTCAAAATATACCTCATAATGCCAAGAATGGTGAAGACATGGTCAAACGGTACGTAATAACTCTTTTTGCCACAACTATGGAAGCATATGGTTCGAAAGCTTGCTAGCTTCCCCGATATAGCCTCGAGACAACAAACTGACTGGGGTATCGGGTAGGCAGAGTGGGGGTTTGAGAACCAAGAAAACAAATATACAAATACAAATGCGAATACCGATTAAAAGTTTACAATAGGAACCATTGACACTTCAAGTTAAGCCCTCTTATGTTGTTTTTTGAAAAACCAGTCCCCAACGGAGTCGCCAGAAAAGCTGCAAGTGTTTTGGGTCTCGTGGGATGCACCGGATATCTATTGTTTTTAGAAAAACGTTCTTTTCTTTTCAAAATAAGAAAATCCAAGATACCTTAAGATCCTTTTTTTTAGAAAAATGGAGTTGGCACTTGGTTTTTGAGAAAAATCAAAAAAAATAAAAAGAAGCCTGCAGTACGAAAATGGAAGGCGTTACGCACTCTTTTCGCCTAACTGTGAGGTTAGTCTCTACTTTGTCAATATTGATTTTTATTGTAAATTTTTGTAAAGGTATATATACAGAACGGGAGGTTAAAGTGAGTTCAAACAAAATCCTAACTATGATTCCTAGGGTCATGCAACTTGGTTGTTATTTTTAGATATGCCACATGTATTGTTTGAGCAAAGCAAAGCAAAAAATATGTGAATAAGCAATAAAACAAACAAATAAAGGTATAAGGGTTATGCAGCAATGTTTTTGCCCCTAACATGCTATGAACAGGCCGTACAGAATAAACAAAAGAGACTTAAGCATCATATTTAAGCTACTGGACATACAAAAAACTCACGGCCGTATCAACAAATGTTGAGGCCGTGACAAAAATAGTCATAAAACATGTGGCTGTGACAAATATAAGGTTACCACGAGGAACATGATGAAAAATCTCACGATCGTGACAAATAAAAGTCGTGGCCATGGTTTTTAAGGGTACAAGAAGGGTATAAACGTTGCACAATGCGTAACAAAGACTCAAATGAACATGATGTGTAGGACAAAGACCATAACTTATTGATTCTAGGTTAGATCCACCATCCTTCCTCCTTTATACAAGCAATAACTCTAAATAGAATACACAGGATGGCAAAAATGGATAGCAGAGTACATAAACACATTTTTCATGTCACTGGCCTCATGAAACCTCACGGCCGTAGCAAAAAGGATATGGCGGTCATGACAAAAAGGGCATATAGTGACAGCCTCTACCTTTTTACTTTTCTACAGTGATGGCCGTTACCTTTATGGTGATGAAAAGATGCGGCCGTGACAAAGGAAGTCACATCCTGGTTTAGGGTTTGCAAAAAGGTCACGGTCGTGACATAAAAGTCACGGCCTGGATGTTGTTTGGTCGTTTTCTTGTGCTTTGAGCCATATTGGTGATTCTGCTTCCTTGGGAGTATCTTTGAGCACAATTCCTATGTTTTCATCATTGGAGCGCATTCGAGATGGGTGCCTAAGATTCGACTTGGTTAGATTGGGGTGTCTACATCAGGCTGCCCGGCTCGCAACATAAAAAACCCTACTGAATAAAACCCATGGACGAACTTGTATACTAATTATGTGGGCTGGGCTAGCCCAACCAAGCTCATTTATGACCCTTGATTATGATTTGTGTATATGTTTGGCATATTGTGGATGGTGGGAGGTTTTTTTCTTATTTTATTTTAAGAGCATGCTGGATAAGTAGGCTTTTTTTTTTGCTTTTTTAGCCAAAAAAAAAAAAAAAATTAGAAAGCTAACTTTGTTAATTTAGTAAAAAAAAATAAAAAGTCAAATTAGAAATACTAGTTCCAAGGGGGACCATATTTGAAACAATACCTATTATAATCAATTATAATTTGAGCCAAGAGCGGTTAAAAAAAAAATACTAGCTTAAAAGATAATATATCGAGTGATAGTGACCTACTTTCAATCTAAACAAACATTTTAGCTAAGAAAATAAAAAAATTGCTTTCGAGCTAATTATGAAAGGAAAATTAATTCAAGGTCCTATTTAGAGGACTTATTTTGTTTTTAGTCCTATCTACTTTTTGAGTATCCCACAAGATCTTATTTTTTAAATTTATTGATTGTTTGGATAAATATACCATCTCCACCATGAAATTGGCCTCGAAAATCCTCCACACAACTCTAGGACTCCCTGTTGTTGTACCTCTTCGTCGTCGTCTACAGCACCAGTGGCGTCGCCACCTTTTACTCCTTGGCACCATGTTCCTCATCTCCATCGGTGTCTAGCTCCACATCCTCGTACCGTTCGTCGGTAAAATCAATGGCAACCCCCATATTTAGTGATTTGATTCGTTAGTTAGGTTTTGTTTCAATCGTTATCATAGAACTGTGATCTCCACTACGCTGTTGTCGCTGTCCCACCCCTTTTTCCCCAAATGCTCCTTCCAATTCCTCGTGCTCCCTCCGACTCATGTCACACCTCGCTCTTACAAGGTACTCGACCTGTGCAGTGGGGGCATGATCTCACCATATCTTAGTGGCCTCAATGAAACGACAAGGCCTAAAACTATTAGGAATGAAGACTTCCATACAACTTTGGTTTAAACAACAAACGACCTTTCATAGATAAAGGATAAATATGAGGTCTAGGGATACTCCATCCCATAAACATACGTCACAACTTCAATCAAGATCTTCATAATTCCCAACATGTAGTGGTTCATAGGTACCAAACCACACTAAAAGGAGCAAATAAAAAATGATGTCTAACTTCGAGCTCAAGCCTACAAGATAACGACCGTGGTGGACTAACCTTCTATGAAGTCCTGCTATCTACAACAACAAAGGTTATAAGAGAGTGCACTTATTATTATAATGAATGATATAAAACTAAAACACTCAGCTTAAGAACACTGAAACATCGTTGAAAATAGTTCATCATGATTTAACAAGTGATGTAAAAATGCCACATTCATTTCATCACAAAAATGTCATAAGTTATAAAGAACTTTCTCATTTCACAATGGTATAACTTAGGCTTAACAACCACAATTTATTATAACCACTTCTATTAAACAAACCCATACCCAATCGTGTTCAAGTAGTCGTCTACTTCATGATTGGGAGTTTCGATGGTACCATAACCTCAATTCTCAATACACAGATAGCACATGATTGTAATGGTGGCCACTATTCATCAAGTACAAGTGGTATGTGCATTACCTGAGACTTAATTCGAAGTGCCTTTGAAGGCTAATAAACCTCCCTTTAAGAGAACCTCCCAAATGGGATATAAAAAACCCATAGTTAGGTAACCCCCCCTGATGAGATAGAATAGGCCGGATGCCTGCATAACTTGATGCTTTGAAACAAATAATCATATATAATCATATCATTCATCTTTCATACACACATATTTCTTCAAAAGATATAGATAGCATATTTGAAATTCTAACATATTTGAATATAAAGATCTCATTATTCAAAACATGAATATGGAAAGCATTTCTGAACAATATCACACTATTCATTTGTTCAAGATAATAACTAAGCACTCTTATCTTATCTAAGCGTAACAAAGACCACTTCTTCGTAAGCAAGCTAAAGCTTAAACCTTTAACGACAAAATCCCGGTGCCTAACAAGCAACCAAACTAAACGTAAACGTAGGGTACCAACTCCTATTGTAAAGGCAAGAGAAAGGTTTGGGTTTTCCAGCAGGTTCTACAGTTAATGGCCATGGCTCTACTTCTTTTAAAACTAAAGGAAAACCAATATTTAACATGTCCCACCAACTTTTGAGGTCCAAAAGTCATTAGTTAAGTCTAGGGAATTAAGACCAAGGTTTAAAACTCAAATATTTACTCACCTTAAAACAATGTCCAGATTTTAACACAGACATAAAGAAAATACATTTGAAATATCGAAACAACTCCAAGTGCTCTAATTTTTAGATAGAAGATATTTTAAGATGTCCTCTAACATTTTCATGCACTATGCATTTTGACCATCACAAAAATGCGTTTTGACCTCCACAAGAAAATATGTCAAATTTGTCCACAGAGACAGATTCGGTCTAGCAACTTTAAAAATTATTTTGACTAATCAAACGGAATTCACAGCTTCTCAAAATTGGTAAAAAAAAATAGAATATTACGTTTGGAACAACTTTCATGAAGAAATTATTTTTGAATTAAGTCTCTAATACAGGGTTTTAAGATTCGCAACATAACGCGACAGAAATTACACGATTTTGGGAGAAATTCAGTTTCTCAAAAATCGCTTAGTAAAAATTTTTCAAATAAATTTTATGTGAAGGCCAACATCCATATGTAACTCTGGAATCAAAAATAAATTCAAGATCATTTTTTCTGAATTTATTAAAAATGTTCAAAGAAGAGGATCATTGTTGGAAAATCCTAAAACATGAACTTAAAAAGGGGTAACTAGGTCCTTGGCCCATTTCTCATGCTAAAGGTCATTCTCTTTGGTATGGATCATACTTTATACATAAAAAAATTCCAGAGGTCTCAAAATGAAAGAAACATGTTTTACTCATCCAACATTGCAATACAAAACTAGGTTTAAAACTCCAAAAAGGTCCTAGCTCAACCTAACTTATTGCTATCTTATTTCTTTTTGTGTTCTTGATCTATGTTCTTAAGAGTGAGGATGAGAGAATATATATATATATATATATATATATATATATATATATATATGAGTAGAGATGGAATAGATTTAAGGAGTTCTTACTTGGCTTTCTTGGATCTTGACACTAGAAGATAGGACTTAAGCTTTACAACACCATCTTCCTTCTTCTTCCTCTCTTCTTTCTCTTATTCTCCCCCTTCTTCTTCTTTCTCTCACTAAATCTCTATGTATTTCACCTTAAGTTGTAACGACCTGGTTCAAACCCTAGCATTAGCAATGGTTAGCTAATGAGATCTTAGGTCGCTAAAATGTTAGAAACTCTAACTCAACTTGAAACCCTAATTCGACCCGAAAATCCTAAAAAGACCTAATACTCAACAGGAAAGGCCCTAATACCTAAAGAAAACTCCCAACATCCTAAACTAAGTAAATAACATGGAATATTAAATTAAAAATAAAAAATTCTCATAATTAGGGTAAAATGACTATTTTGCCCCTAATACACCAAAAAGTCTAAAAAAATTCTAAAATTTGACACATGAACACCTTAAGTTAAAGATTTAAAAACAATTAAGTAGCAAAAGACAAAATAATAACAAAAATACCCCTTAGTGGTAGGCCACCTAGGCGTTTGTGCCCCAAAAGTCACTTTTTGTATTTTTAAACTTAAAATAAGAAAAAAATATACAAATCAAGCATTGTTATGACCCAAGATTCTTCAAATAAGTAATATACATAATAATATAATATTATAGACTAACAAAAGTAAATAAATCATTATTGAAATTCTTACACACCTAAAAAAAGTAAATAAATCATTATTGAAATTCTTACACACCTAAATAACTAAAAAGATCACATCTTATCAAACTAGTTTAATTTGAGTTAAAAGTCTATATCTAATTAATCAATTGCTATAAAAATTATAATAATTCATGTGAATACTAAATTAATCATAAAATTACTAAAATAATATGTTTTAGTTGGTAGGGACAGCAAAAAGATACATTGAATTAATTTTTATGGCACTTTCTTGCACAATATGGTACCAATACCTCACCTAAACCCCAAATTAATGCAAAATCAAAATTTCTCTTTCCCAAACTGACCATAGCCGAATTGCCCTGCCCAAGATCTGAAAAATATTTCTCATATACCACCTCGCATGCCATGCAACCAATGGAAATGAGAAAAATTAAATTGAAAGCTTCCAAATCATAATTGCTTCTACTACCTTAGCTCTGCATAAAAACAAGACCAAACACACCCCATTCTTCTCTACATTTTTAGCCAAGAGGAGTGAGAGTCAAGAATCTCAAAGTTCTTGAGGAGTTCTTCCAAGTTTGACAGAGAAAGGAGGGAAGAAGAAGGAGAGAAGGAAGATGGAGCCTAGAAAGATCAAGGAGGTTCTATAAAGCCAAGTCTTTTCATCCTTCCACCATTAGGTCTTCAAAAGTTGACATGGTACAACTTTTGAGGGAGATACATCAGATTTGGTGGAGGGATTACAGCTAGGGGGCTGTTTGGGGGACAAAAACCTAACCCCACATCAATCAAGGGGTTTTGCATTGATTTTCGTGCCTTTTGGTGCAAAAAAATGCTTTAAAAGTTAATTTGATGTATTTTTTTTGGTATCTTTTCCTATTGAGACCTACTATTTTAGTATGTTTATGATAAATATAGTATTCCCTGTATTATCATAATTTTCATAGCAATTGATGAAATAGATGTACTCTTTTAAGTTAAATTAAGCTATTTTGGCAATATATGACTTTTTGACTTATTTTGTTGTGTATGAGCTTCAATAATGATTTGTTTACTTTTGCTAACCTATAACATCATATTATTATGTATATTAATTGTTCAAAAAGTATTGGATTATCATAAGGTTTAATTTAATATATTTCTCATCATTTTAAGCTAAAAAGAAAGAAAAAAGCTACTTTTTGGCACTCTTCCCAAGGTGGTTGGCCACTAAGGGGCATTTTTGTTATTTTTGATGTTATTTTGTCATTTTTTTCTTATTTGTACTTAAATCCTTGATTTAGGGTATCCATGTGTCAAAATTTAAATTTTAAAGACTTTTTGCTGTTCTAGGGGCAAAATGGTCATTTTACCCTATTTATGAGGATTTTTGATTTTTAAGTCATTATTTCATGATATTTACTTACTTTAGAATGTTGGGAGACACTTTGAGTGCTAAGATTTTGTTGCCTAAGTTTTGGATCTTTTTGGGATTTTCGGGCCGAACTTAGAGTTTTTGATTCGAGTTAGGGTTTTGAATCTCGTCCGTGCTCTATAGCCTTGTGGACTATCCGTCACTAATACTGGGGTTCGAGCAGGGTCATTACAATCTACCCCCCTTAAACAAATTTTGTCCCCAAAATTTCGCCCCGTACTTCATCGTATGGAAGGTTAAGGATGATTTACTAACATTGTGACTTCTCGTTCTCCAAAATTGTGTCCTTATTTACTTGAGTTCTTCTTTATTGAGAGTGTGGATAAGGCCGGGCCCATATGTCTAGCACTTGGAGTAATGGTTGTTTTGTCCTACTAACATCTTAAACTAATTACTACCAAGTCTTCAAGGACCATGCCATATAATCAACTAGCCCCAAAAAGTTCGTATCTCTGTCACATTAGTTAGCCTCTTCCCATTAACTGGTGCTTCTACTTCTGTTAGGTCCACTTGAATTTTTTCTCCAAATATAACATGACCTAAAAACACCACCCGGTCTAACTAAAACTCACACTTACCAAATTTTGCATACAACTTGTGCTTTCTCAGTATCTTCAAAGAATCTTCAAATGTTTCCTGTGTAATATAACCGCATATCGTTTATCAACACAATTACAATTGGTCTAGAAAGCTTCTGAACACTCGATCCATCAAGTCCATAAACATAGCAGGTACATTCGTTAAGCCAAAAGGCATCACCACAAATTCATAATGCTCGTAACGAGTCCTAAAGACAGTCTTGGGTATAGCTGACTCATGCACTTTCAATTTGTGGTATCATGACCCCAGTCTATCATTGAGAATACGTTGGCTCCAAAACATAACTTACATCGAGAACGACTTCCACAAGCGATCATATGTTTCTAAACTAGCCCACCACCGAAACTGATTTCAAACATTCTTCACTTCTGTCTAGAAAGACTGTCACTCTACCGAAAACTAGCTCGTTGTCATATTCAAACGTACATCGAAGACTACTTTTTGATCGACTAACGACTATTTACTCGAAATCACATCACCACTTTATGTTGGATTACTCTAGCCTTACGACCATCAAGACTAATACCACCACTTGAACTTAATGAGTCACAAGGGCTAAACATACCACATAGACTAAACGCTCCCCAGGTATATGCTTACCCATATGAATCCAGTCCCAACCTCGTCACATATTTCCTTCACGTACATACCATCTACCCAACAATCCTTTAATTGAACAGTACTAACTCCTGATTCTAAAATCTCTTACCGTCATCACTCAATCCCCTTCACTCATTCTCTACTACACAATCGAACCAAGAACCAGTTTCGCACTTTAATTATTTCATTTTACCCACATTCTACCAAGACACTCGATTCACTCAAGACCAAATATAAAAACCATACCCATGAATTTGTATAATCTCACTTACGCTTCCACTCTTCTCATCCAAACACTTATCCCTCCCACGTACTCACACTAAGCTGCTACACAACTGCACCAAAAATAACAAAATTATGTCACCCTCCAACTTCTCATACATAGAGTTCACACGTTCACATAAGAAAATTCTTTCTCTATACCAACAATATCTACTCACCAATCTAAATAAACTTGCTCTAACAGGTCACATCACAAA
>JAUMHN010235958.1:9357-20161 GCA_032360265.1 Heliamphora ciliata | reverse complement strand
GTATAGAGTTTTCAACAAAAGGACCCTAGTTGTTGAAGAATCTATACATGTTATTTTTTATGAAACTAACCTTGGTTCTTCAAAAGATTTCTGTGAAGATAACCCTGTAGAAATAGAAAAAGGTATGAAAGATATCTTTATCAACAAAAAAAAGAGTCAAATCAAGAGAAAATTTCAAATTCACAACAAATCACAATCCAACAGATAGTAGAATCTGAAAATCCAGAAAATTCAAATTTATCTAAAGAGTGGAGGTATGCTCATGGTCACCCAAAAGATCGAATCATTGGTGATCTACCTCAAGGTATCAAAACTCACTCTTCTCTACATAATGTTTGTGGTAATTTAGTATTCTTTTCTCAGACTGAACCAAAACATTTTGAGGAAGCCAAAAATGATGAATTTTGGACCTTGACTATGCAAGAAGAGTTAAACCAATTTGAAAAAAACAAAGTTTGGACTTTAGTACCATGACTTAAGGAACACTCCATTATTGGTACGAAATGAGATTTTAGAAATAAGATGGATGAAAATAGAGTAGTTCTTAGGAACAAAACTCGATTGGTAGCTCAAGGTTACAATTAAGAAGAAGGTATCGATTTTGATGAGACTTTTGCTCATGTGGCTTGCTTTTGCATGCTTTAAAAATTTCAAACTCTATCAAATAGATGTCAAAAGTGCCTTTTTAAATGATTTTATCTCGAAGAAAGTTTATGTGAAATAACCTCCTTACTTTGAAAATCCAGATATTTCAAACCATGTTTACAAATTTACCAAGACTCTTTATGTTTTAAAGCAAGTACCTAGAGCATGGTATGAAAGGCTTAGCAAATTCTTGATTGAAAATGAATTTTCTAGAAAAAAAATAGATACCACCCTTTTTATCAAGTCTCAAGGAAGCGACATGCTAGTTGTACAAATTTATATAGATGATATAATTTTTGGTGCAACTAACGAATCTCTTTGCAAGGACTTTGTTAAGTGTATGCAGGAAGAATTTGAGATGAGCATGATGGGTGAGCTCAACTACTTCATATGACTTCAAATTAAGCAAACTCAAGAAGAAATATACATCAATCAAGTTAAGTACACAAGGAACATATTGAAGAGGTTCGATATGCTAAAGGCAAAATCAATGGGAACTCCAATGTGTCCTACCACAAAACTTGATAAAGATGAAGACGGCACAGTAGTGGATGAAAAGCGCTAGAGAGGTATGATCGGATCCCTCTTATATTTAACTACTAGTAGACCGGATATTATGTTTAGTGTGTGCATGTGTACTAGATTTCAATCTAATCCTAAGGAATCACATGTGACCGCTGTTAAGCGCACTTTAGATACCTTTTAGGTACACAAAACCTAGGATTATTCTATTCTAAAGGAATAGCCTTTGAGTTATTTGGCTATTCGGATGCTGATTTTGCCAAATGTAAAGTAGATAGAAAAAGCACAAGTGGTACTTGTCAATTCCTAGAGCACTCACTAATCTTTTAGTTTAGCAAGAAATAAAACTCAGTAGCTTTGTTTACAGTCGAGACTGAGTATATTGCAGCTAGAAGCTGTTGTGCACAAGTTTTATAGATGAAACAACAATTAGAAGACCATGGTTTTCACCTAGATCATATTCCTATTAAATGTGATAACACTAGTGTAATCAATATATCCAGAAATCCTACACAACACTCAAGAACAAAGCACATAGAGATTAGACATCATTTCATAAGAGATCATATGCAAAAAGAAAACATTGAACTTAAATTTATAGACACCGATTACCAGTTAGCGGATATTTTCACAAAACCTTTAAATGAAGGAAGAATATGCCATATAAGAAGAGAACTTAGTATGCTATGTGCTCCTAATTGATTATTTATATGCCATCTAACCATGTCTTTTATTGCAATTCAAAATGCATGATGTTCTTTCTTGAATGTGAAAATGTGTCAACACAACTTGAAAAAGTATCGACACAAATGTGTGAAGTATCGACACAATAATGTATTGAAGTTGCAATGCGTGAAATGTGTCGATCCCTTTCTATTCAGTGTCGACACCAATTGGTTCCCTAGCTCTCGATAAATTTGTGTCGACACCAAGATATACTGGGTCGACCCAAATAGCCGAATGTGTCGACACAACTTCCTGTCTTCTATACCCACACGCGATACGAATCGTGTCGACACCAAATAAAATTTGTGTCGACACAAATCGTTAAGTCTATATATAGACATATCGGTCCACGAACAGTCACACCGTTCCCGCTCTTTCTTCTTATAAATGGTTCATCTCCCGCCTTTTCTCTTTCAAATCCTGAGTCGACTTCTCATTTCCTTCTCAAATCTAAACCCAAATCATCCAAAATACCGCCAAATACGATGGGCAAAGGAGCAAAGAGGACCGGAGAAGAATCATCCTCAGGCCCTAGAACTTCAAAGAGGAAGAAGATGACAACGACAACGACGACGACAACAGTTCCAGAGAATGTAGCCTTCTTTGAGGTAATCTCATTCCAATCCCCAAAAACTCGTCAACTTTATTTTTTCCTCATTTGCAAATCATAAAATTTATCCCGGTTGATCTATAGATTTTTCCTTCTTTGATGCCATCAAAATGAGATTCAAATATCTCTTTTCGGGCCTTGGGTGAAAAAGGCTATGTCAGATCAAAGAACCTCACTATCCGACATTGATTAAGTCTTTTTATGCACACTTTCACATATCTTTGGTTTCGACCACCACCATCACCACTTGGGTGAATGGTAAAGATATTGTTTTGACCCTCTCCTCCTTGAATGAAATTCTTGGCATCCCCGAAGGGGATATTTGTGTTTATCACAGCCAGAAACCCATTAAAGTTGAAGGTTTTTCTTTTTCTGATTCTGTCAAAAATATTTTTGAGAATGAGGACATTGACCCCTCCAAGCCCTTAGAGGTAAACTCTTTGAAATCAGAAATGTGTATGCTACATCACATGGTTAACCACATTTTCTACCCCAGTTGAGAAAATTTGGTGACGTTTTTTATATGCATATCTTCATCATGTGGTGCATCCTCGAGAAGAAAAACTTAGATTTAGGATTTCTTTTTATCTCTCACATGCTTCACTCACATAGTAAATCAAATTTCTCTCTCCCACACGGGATGTACCTCGCACGTGTCTTTTGCCATTTTGGCATTGATCTCTCTAAGGAAAAGGCCGTTGCTTTTTCTAAGCACGATTTGTATGGTAGCTCCTACCTGAAACATAGGCAGATTGCAAATATTGATGGGGTCTGGACTACAAATCGTCGAGGTACTCTTGCATCTATCGGAATTCCCCCCTCTACTCCTCGAAATATTTTATCTATTCCCATTGACCTTGATTCTCCACCTGTTCCACCCATTGACACCCCTGGTCCGTTTTATTTTGCTCCTCCTCATCCCACATCTACACCTGTTCCCCCAGCTCCTCCTGCATCCTCTTATGCTCCAGTTCATGTTGACCTCTCTAAGGTTGTCTTTTAATCAATTTCTTGTCTTCCAAAGTCACTCTCTTCCAAGCAAAAGTATACCAAAATTTCTTTGACTTGCATCATACTATTTCTGCACTCTTTGAGAAGGTTAAACATCTTGACAAAACAAATCGTAGCCTCAGACGAGATGTAGAAAATGTCACTGATGCAGGGAGAGCCCTATGCAAAACAATGGATGAAAACATTGCATACATTGTAAATTGCAACAGGGCAATCCTCCATCAAGTGCGCAAAGAGTATGATCAAGGGATTGCCACGGCCGTTCATGCAAACTCACAAAAGGTGGAAGAACACCTCAAGTGGATTCAAGATGCTTAGGCCAAACAATTCAAGGCCCAAGAGACGAAGGAAAGAGCAATGAGACTGAAAAAGGAACCAGATCTGGCTTTGGCAGCACACTACGAAGATATGGCAGCGGCTGAAGCTAAAGATAAGCGATCATGCGCGATAAAATAACGAGCCTCTGCCAACAAGAAAAAAGCCAAGGCAAAAAAGGAATTCAAACGCTTTATAGATGATCAGTAGCCTCCTTTTTTGAAGATTTCAAAAGGGGAGAAGAGATAAGAAGTACAGATGTGAATGGGAGTTAGATCAGAAGTGAAAGGGATTCAAAACATTTTTTTTAAAATTTTTGAATGAAGGAGAAGTTGTAATTTTTTTTAACATACATTTCCTTTGGTTAATTGTTTTGAATGGGTTGAATAGTGAATATGGTTTGGGATGTTTAAACAATTTTTTTAATGAATGGTGAATATTGCTCTTATGTTAATTATATCTGTTCATTACATCTTATTCATTTGGCTATGAATATTTGTTGAATGGATTGCATATGAAATTAGATGTGATTGATTAAATTACTCTGCACATATTCACTGTTTTGCAAAAATTATAGTAAATTCAGAATACTTCTTGATCATTTGCTGTAATTCATGTTAAAAATTGTATGCTTTCACTCTGATGTATGCCTAGCCTTTATAATTGTTTTTAATGTTAAGGCATATCGATAAGGGGAGAATTATTGTTAAAAAATATTTTAAAATATTTTATAAAAAATATAAATATGGTTGTAATCATCAAAAAATGAGAGATTATTAATTAGTCCAAGGGTTTTTTAATTTGATTTTGATGATTTTCATAATTAATTTTCTAAGAATAAATAGATTTAAAATGATAATATTTTATATTTTCAAAATGAAAGTGTTAACACATTTTGAACAATTAAGTTGACACCTTAGCCAAAAAGAAAGGACTTATCTCTCAAAAGGATTAAAACGCTTAAGTGTTCTTTCATAATAATATTTTGTGTTAAACCCAATTGAAAATTAAGTCAAATACTTTTAAGGCAAAGTATACCTAAAACTTATCAAGTGTGTCAACACTCATTGATCAAATAAATGGTTTGACACCCGAACTATTTTACAAGTTGATCTTCAGGTATCAAAGCGTCAGTGTCGACACAAACAAGTTTTGTGTCAACACAAAAGTGCCGAAACTCTCAGGACTCAATTTGAGTCGACACAAATAAATTTGTGTTGACACAAAAGTGATCCTCACTTTTGATTTTCGAAAGTTTGGGTCGACACAATTGAAAATTGTGTCGACACAAAACAACCGAGACCTCTTGCAGATTTTTGGTGTCGACCCCAAGACAAAATGTGTCGACACAAAATTCTCGAGCTTGCCTGCAGAATTTTGGTGTCGACCCCAAAGTCCAAATGTGTCGACACAAAAGAACCGAGGCTACCTACAAAAATTCGTGTCAACACCAAAGGCAAGTTGAGTCGACACAAAGGGGTCCCTCTGGATGCTGAAGTTTTCAAATGAGTCGACACCAGATCTAAAGGTGTCGACACCATGATGTTGGAAGGTGGAATGCAAAAATTGTGTCGACCCAACCACTTGAAGAACTATGTCCTAGACACTTTATGTTGACACCAAAGGTATTTGTGTCGACACCAGCGACAGAAATTTAAATCACGACAGATCTCAACGGTTGGATTTTTGACATTTATTGCTCCCACCTACCTCAAACGGTAATGAATGCATAAGAATTTATATAAGGAGTAACTTCTCAGCATTTAAAAAAATTGGAGACTTGTATTTACTGTTCTATTGCTCAAATCAATCTCAGAAGTCTTAAGCTCACATTTATTGCTGTAACTCCAGTTCTTGTTCTTCTTCTCTCTTTACCTTCTCATTTATTGTAAATTATTTCTGTAAAGTGAGTGAGTGTTCATCATAAATATTTTTCATTTATTGTATTCAAGGGTGAGTCACCCTTTATCCTTTGAGTGAGTGAGTGAAACTCATCAAAGAAAAGTTCAAGCGAGATTAGAAGAAAACAGGGGTTTGTTTTCATAGGATCTACTTAAAGCTGATATAGGCTTGCGAATGTATCTGTAAACATTCAGATCATTCAAGCAAAGTCTTGAAGATTATAAAGGCTTGGAATATGCCCGTGAAGTATTCTGAGTAGTGAAAATACTCAAGGGAGATCTTGAAGAGTATATGTAGGTTAGGATAAAGCCGAACCACTATAAATCTCTGGTGTCCAGTTATATTTCTCTATCCCTCAATTTTTAATATTTGCATTGCTTCAATTTGTGCTTATCTTGCTTTATTTATTTACAAATTTAAAAGGTTTTTAAATTGTTATTTATTTTTTAAAGACCCAATTCACCCCTCTCTTGAGTTGCCTAGAACTAACAAGTGAAGAGTAAATATTCTGTTCATTTTAATGACTTTGTGATTATTAAGAAAAATAAATATTTTATTTATTTTGGTACATTGGTGGATGATCTATATGTTATATCTTATATCTTTCCTACACTGTAACTAACTGAATTAAACAACATATCTAATTTACCATATAAGAGAAATGATCAATCTTTAATGAACTAAACGTTTCTTTGGCACTTACGCTTAGATCATATTAATCTAAAAAGAATAAATAGACTGGTAGAAAATAGACCTTTGAGTTCATTAGAAGTGGAGGCACTTTCTGTCTGTGAGTCCTACTTTGAGGATAAGATGATTAGGAGACCTTTTTTGGCCAAAGGTCATAGAGCTAAAGAACTGTTAGAACTGGTTCACTCTGATGTGTGTGGTTCTATGACTATCCAGGTTAGAGGTGACTTTGAGTACTTTGTCAGTTTCATTGACGACTACTCAAGGTATGGATACATTTACCTGATGCACCGTAAGTCTGAATTTTTTGAAAAATTCAAAGAATTCAAGGCAGAGGCGGAGAAGTGTCTAGATAAAAGTATCAAATCACTACAATTCGACCGTGGTGGTAAGTACCTCCTTGGAGAGTTTAGGGATTACTTGTCGTCAGAAGGGATTATATCCTAGTTGATTGCACCGGGCACTCAGCAGTAAAATGGTGTAGTAGAAAGAAGAAATAGAACAATTATGGAGATGATAAGGTCGATGAGGAGTTATTCGGATTTACCCAATTCGTTTTGGGGACTTGCATTAGAGACAGCAACTTATATTCTGAATTTGGTACCTTCTAAGTCAGTACCTTCTACTCCCACAAAATTATGGACTAGACGAAAGCCTAATATGAGACATATTCGGATTTGGGGGTATCCAACACATATGCTGAAAGGGAACGTGAGAAAGTTGGAACAGAGGACAGAAGTCTATTTTTTTGTCGGGTATCCCAAGGGAACGAATGGTGGTTTATTTTATAATTCTAAGGATCAGAAGGTCATTGTTAGCATTAATGCCCGATTCTTAGAAGAAAATTATATTATGAATCACAGGCCCAAAAGTAAAATTATTCTGGAAGAATTGAGAGAAAATACTAGTAGAACGGAAGATGAACCATAAGTTACTGATATCTCATTGCCTCGTTGTGATAGGAAGATTATCGAGGCAGGTGCAGATCCTGAACCAGATTAGGGTGCTTCCATTAACATGCCAGATGAGCATGTGTGTAATGGTGCACATGGTTCAGATTCTGCATAGCACTTTACTGCTAGTACACGACACAGGTAGGTCCTCGTCGTAGTGGGAGGATTGGTCATCAACCCGATCGATATATGTTCTTGGGAGAGTCTTTTGACAGGATCCCGGTAGAACTGGATATCGAACTCTATAACTACAATGAAGCACTCCAGGATAAAGATGCAGATATTTGGTAAAAAGTTATGAATTCAGAGATAGAATGTATGTATTCTAATCAAGTCTGGAAACTTGTAAAATCACCTGAAGGGATAAAATTTATCGGATGCAAGTGGATCAATAAGAGGAAGAGAGGAGCAGATGGGAAGGTAAAAACCTTTAAAGCTAGACTTGTTGTAAAGGGTTTACTCAGAAAGAAGGGATCGATTATGAGAAAATCTTTCCTCCGATAGTCGTGCTTAAGTTTATCCGGATTCTCTTATCCATTGCGGTTCATTTCGATTATGAAATTTGACAAATAGATATCAAGACAACTTTCCTTAACGGAAGTCTTGACGAGTGTATCTATATAGTACAACCAGACAGTTTCACTGCAAAGGGCTAGGAGCACATATTGTGCAGGCTTAAGAGATCTATTTATGGACTTAAAGAGGCATCGAGGTCTTAGAATACTCAATTTGATCAAGATATAAAGTCATATGATTTTGATAAATGTCCAAATGAGTCCTGTGTGTACAAGAAGCGTGAGGGAAATGTGGTGGTCTTTCTAGTACTTTATGTAGATAATATCTTATTTATCGAAAACGATGTGGGGGTATTATCTTCAATAAAAGTATGATTATTTGGACAGTTCGATATGAAAAACTTGGATGAAGCTAGTCACATCCTTGAGATCAAACTTTTGTGAGATCGAAAATAAAGGGTGTTGGGCTTATCACAAGCAAAGTATATCGATGACATCCTTACTCATTTTAACATGCAGGATTTTAAGAAAGGGTTTTTCCCTTTCAGGCGAGTGTATCTATATGGTTCAACCAGACGATTTCATAGCAAAGGGCCAGGAGCACATATTGTGCAGGCTTAAGAGATCCATTTATGGACTTAAGGAGGCATCGAGGTCTTAGAATACTCAATTTGATCAAGACATAAAGTCCTATAATTTTGATAAATGTCCAAATGAGTCCTGTGTGTACAAGAAGCGTGACGAAAATGTGGTGGTCTTTCTAGTACTTTATGTAGATGATATCTTATTTATCGGAAATAATGTGGGAGTATTATCTTCGATAAAAGTATGATTATTTGGACAGTTCGATATGAAAAACTTGGGAGAAGCTAGTCACATCCTTGAGATCAAACTTTTGTGAGATCGAAAATAAAGAGTGTTGGGCTTATCACAAGCAAAGTATATCGATGACATCCTTGCTCATTTTAGCATGCAAGATTTTAAGAAAGGGTTTCTCCCTTTCAGGCATAAAATCACTCTATCTAAGAATCAATGTCCTAAGACAACTGATGAGATAGAGAAGATGAAGGCGGTTCCTTATGTTTCGGCAGTAGAAAGCCCAATGTATGCTATGTTTTGTACAAGACCCGACATCTGTTTTGCTGTTAGCATAGTTAGCAGATATCAGTCGAACCCAGGGTATAAGCATTGGACTGCGATAAAAAATATAATTAAGTACCTGAAAAGGATTAAGGATTATATGTTGGTTTACCAGACAGATAGTCTAGTACCTTTGGGGTACACAGACTCGAATTTTCAGTCAGACAAAGATTCCCGTAAGTCTACCTCAAGATATGTGTTTACCAAGGGAAGTGGAGTTATAAGTTGGAAGAGTATCATGCAATCTTGCATTGTTGATTCTACCATAGAGGTCGAGTACGTGGCAGCTTCTGAAGCAGCCAAGGAGACCGTTTAGCTCAGGAACTTTCTCTTGAATCTAAATGTGGTGCCTTCAGTTCAGTCGGCTATTACACTTTATTATGACAATAGCAGAGCGGTTGCAAATTCAAAGGAGTCAAAAGTCCACAAAAAAGGAAAGCACATTGAGCATAAGTATCACCTAATACGAGAAATTATACAGAGAAATTATGTTGTTGTGACCAAGATTGCATCAGTGAATAACCTTGCAGATCCTTTTACAAAGAGCCTACCAGTTAAGACATTTGACAGTCATGTAGAGGGCATGAGAGTCAGATGTATGACAGCATGGTTTTGAGTATAAGTAGAAAATTGTCATGATTGTATACTAAAAATCATAAATTTTGTTGATTTTAGTATTTTATTTTATAATAAAATTATTTTTCTATTTTATAAGAATCTTAATCAGTAATGTATACAATATTATTTCTTTAATGTTATACATGGATGTCCTTTATTCTGTACAGTATTTAATCTGGTATGTTGAATACGGTTTGCACACAGAAAACTAAATTATAGGTTCTTGTAAAATATAAGTTTTAGTTCACAGTTTAGATGAAATTAGACAAACCATTGGTATGACTGTAGCATAGAGTTTTAGTAGGCCTGTCTTGATTACAAGGAACATATAATAGCGTCGTCTATTCTTCCGACTCGCTGTGCTAGTACACTTTGTGTGTATTGAACAGGACCACATTGGGGTAATTAATTTTATACTGACTATATAAATGAATTCACACTTCAAGGTTATTATGAGTGCTTATACTCTTAGTTCCGAAATAATTATTATTTGCGTATATTTAATATTCGTTATTTTGATTCATTAGAGGGTGCGATCTTTTATAAGTTAATAGTCCCGGTGAGTTAGATAGCGGTATTAATTATATGGTGAATATTAATTATTAACGAAATTCACGTTCCGATTATTCGGGATTGCCGATACCCCATTAAGGAAGCTTATAAGTTTTGACCAAGCCAAACCCTTTAGTTGGATTTAATTATCTGGCCGTTAAATAAGTTAAGCGGATGGGCTTAAGCAATTTTAAAGAAGTCGATTAAATTAAATTGTCAGTAATTAAATTTAATTGGTGGGTATCAGAAATCTTAACATAGGGAGATGAGTTAAGTACTGAATAATAGGAGCTCGAATAATCGATTTTGAGAATGTGGCTGAGAGTGCAATTACGATTCTTTAGTGGTATGAATTGTAATTTATATCTTTATGAAATTGCTTCAGGGGCAGGCGAGTTTTCATAATTACATTAGAAGCCTATGTCATATTTACTCCACAGGTCCCTACTATAACCCTATATATATGTGGTTATGCTAACTCTAACCCACATGACATTCATTATTGAATTAGGATTTTTACGTAAATCTTAGATGGCTAGATTAGCAGGTTCAAGATCACGATAGATCGTATCCTACTCTATTTTCATGACTCGCATCCGGGAATA